>JASDQU011455225.1:51333-65204 GCA_032191745.1 Picea mariana
GTGGCCAAGAGGGCTAGTTTTTCCCTCACAATTTATAAATTGATAAAGTTACAGAACAACATTTTGTGTCTCATGTGTATTGATGATTAATTTCTAATCTTGTTGTTTCCACTACATATATTTTCAGCCAATAATTTTCAATGTAAAATTGTTCACTGATAATAGCTAGGGTTTACTATTAGCTCACTATGAAGCGATTTTCAAATCTAAAAATTAGTCACATAGAGTTGCATGTGAAAATTGATATGGTTTCATCACTTGGGATTTGAAGAGAAGGGATCATATTGAGACACATAACTGCTAGAGTCGGTTGCATATTTCTTGTTTATGTTCGGATAGAGTCTTCATCGGGCTGGATAGTTGCACATTGTTGAGGTATGAAAATCTATGAGGTATTTGACCCAGGAGGATGAGAACACTTGTATATACGAGTTTTAGTGATCTACAATGGACTAGATTGAGTTTCCAATCGTAGCTTGGGGTTGTTTCAGAGGAGGACACAAGTTCAATTGCAGCGCGTATGTAGACACTGAGAGTTTTGGGATTTGGATGATGGACTTGGGAAGAAGTTCATTAGATGGTCATGACTTGGGTAAGTGGGATGCTTTCCTTGGAGGATTACATGGTTATTATACAGTGGGATCCACCGACATATGATAGGGGTACATAATATTTTTTGAGAGCTTCATGGTGTTTAACTCAGAGATTTACGAGGAGCTTGGTATGAGGACCAAGCATGTATTATAGGGATCTGGTACTGTGATATTATGGACAGAGTCAGGGGATGTGTTGCGAGTGGAAAATGTCTTATGGGTTTCAGGAGTGTGTTCTCAGCCTCAACGATTGAGGAGTAGGAATATGTAATGTTTTTCTGGGATGAACAAGTGTTATTGGATGCTCAAATGATCTAGCTTCAGATCAATAGTGGTTCTTGGAGTTAGGAAGGGAAACCTATATAGGTTGAGGGTCCACCCTACGATATTTATGGACAATAATAGCAGAGAGATAGATGAGGAGGAGAAGGTGGCTCCATTAGTGGTGAGGCAGGTGGCCCCACCAGTTGCACAGGTTCAAAGGGAGTAGGTAGCTCAACTAGTGACGAGGAAAACAACCCCACTAGTAGTCTCATCTCAGAGGGAGCCAAAGTTTATAGGAAGTCAACCTTCATGATCCAGTAGGGAGTAGCATCCTCCCAGGATAGTATAGAGGAATTTGGACTTTAGGGGGAGTCAACAAGCTCAGAGGGATCATCACTCATGCAGAGGTATTCTACCCTCAAGTGCAGGTGGAAGAGAGGATTCTTCCAAGAATATTTCATGGGTTGAGGAGGTTCAGAGACAGGAGGCCTCTAGGGAATGTGATATATACATGGAGGATCCATTTGTTTCAACATTTTTTTCTACAATGATAGAGGAAGTAGAGAATTAGGAAGAATGGGAAGTAGGATTTTCTTCAGTCACAGAGGGAGCAACCAATGAGGAAGATTAGACAACAAGATTAGATTCAATGACATAGGGACTAACCAGTCAGAAGGATTGGAGTTCATATGTGTTAGATCCAGTGTAGGAGAAAGATATACTTCTAGTATTGGATATAGAGGTACATCGAGATGATTGTGGATGGGATACCTCCCTTCTAAGAGGGAGTGTTGATGATATTGTAGCTTTGGTAGGTATTTCCATAAGAGTCCAAGGTGTCAAGCATGTGGGAAAATTCATTGGCTCCAGTTTATAATTTCATTTCAGTAAAAGTGTCCTAGGAATGAGGCTAGGGCATCATGGGAAAGTTGATGGTATTTGTGGGCTTGTGTGGGGGTGCAACACCCACAAAGAGGATTAAAATATTCTAATTAATTGTTGAGTTTAGAAGGGGTGTCTAAACTCACTCATTGGACTTGTATATAGAGGAGAGAGGTCATTGTGGCATTTGATAATTGTGGCATGATGGAGTTAGCATAAGTGAGTGACACTTGTTCTAGGAGGCTTGGTGAGTTCAAAAAATGAAAATTTTCAATTGTGGCAAATTTGTCCTAGGAGAGAGGCATCTGCAGAAGGAATAAATTGTGTGAATCATATGAAAGTGTCCGTACATTTTTTTGTACATGTACGCAGGTTGCAATGGGCACAATCATGTATGTATGCAGGTTGCAATGGGAACAATTTTGTATACGCCGGTTGTAGTGAGTAAAACTCATGTATGTACATGGGTAGCATTAAGGTGAATCACGTACATCCATAAAAAGTTTTTTTGGGAAGGATCGTGTCCGTATATGCTGACGTAAGTAGTAGTATGTGTGACATTAGCAGGTCATATAGGTGGTCTGCAACATATATGTGGGAAGAGGAAATTTCTAGGGATTTGCTGAGGTTTGGTTTTCTGATTTTTCTCCTCAAATTTTTGGTGGATTTGTATTGTCTATGAGGGATGGTTTTTCCCTTAGAATTTATGAACTGATAAAGTTACATAACATAATTGTTTTGTCTCATGTGTATTGATTATTCATATATGATCTTGTTGTTTCCACTGCATATATTTGCAGTCAATGATTTTCAGTGTAAAATTGTTCAGTGATAACAACTAGGGTTTACTGTTATCTCACTAGGAAGAAATTTTCAGATCTGAAAATTAGTCACATAGAGTTGCATGTGAAAATTGACATGAATTAGTCATTTATCGTCTATCAATTTTTTGATTGAAAATCATTGAAGTACTCATCGATACCTTTCTAATGATACTTCGTTTTCATCATTTTGACATTGTATTACTAAATGGAAACCTTCCCAAAATCTAGTTGCTTCAAGGTCCCACTAGAGAACAAGCATTTCAATCATTTGCATCCATAACTCATGACAACCATGTGCACATTACATCTCTATTTCCATACACTAGATCCATGTTATCCATCTTTCATGCACCCTCTTTTTATTGTTTAGACCTCTACGTGTAGGTATGTCAGCCTCCAATCCAATTTTGATTGGCCTATTAGCATCGGCCAAAACCTCCACCACTCACACATGAACTTTTACACTAGACTAAATGATGCTAGAACAACACTAAAAATGATACATGATGCTCAAATTTATATTAGTGTCAACTAATATGAAATTGTAAAGATATTTGTCTTTTCTTAGTACAAAAAACAATGATACTAGTGTTACACAGTTTCAATGCATGTATGATATGTGTTATGTGATCACATTGTGATAGTCAATACATTCATGATGAAAAATGATGCAACAATTGAAAAAAAATCAAAACAAAGATGATGCAAAATAAAATTTATCTTCACCCTCCCCATGTAGTTTTAATATAAATAGACAAAAAGGCCCCCTCATTTCATTTTCATATGAGGGTTTGGGGCAGAGCTTCTTCAAGATGAAAGGGATTTGTGGGGAAACTCAAAAGAATAAAATGGTGAGATTTGTGGGGAATCGCCAGATCAAGGTAAGTTTTTCTTTTTTCATTTGATTCATTTCACCCTATCTTTTAAAAAAATTGTGAATTTATAATAAAATGGATTTGGGTTTGTACATGGAGTTGGGATTTGGATTTTGGTGATAGGATTTATTTTTTTAACGAGAGATAGATTGGGTGTTGGAGATGGTATTTATAAATAAAAAAGAAACAAAATCATGCCTTCCTCTTCCTCTTATTCTTCCCCTTCCCTTCTTCATGTCCCTCTTATCCTTCCTCTTCCTCCCCTCTCTGTCTTCCCCTCTTTCTATTCTATTCCTCGTTTTCTACCTACCTCCTCTCCCTCTTCCTCTTTTTATTCTATCTCCTCCTCTTCATAGAGATTCCAATAGAAAAACCCTAAATACTTTTGGTCCCATCATCAATGAGTATCAACCACCTAGTGAACTTTATTTAATAAAGATGACACTTTTACATAAAATACTTATCCACTACTATATAATGGGCCTTATTCAAAGAAAATTACCACATACATTAATTAAATAACTCCTAGTGTTATTGGATAATATCGGTAAATGATTACATAAACTGATCTCCCTAGATCCACCTAGATCTAGAAAAAAACAAGACAAGGCATGGCGCTTTCCCTAAGCTCTAATCATTGAATCTATTATCAAAAAAAGGATGTGTGACATACCTTTGAGTATCGCTTCCTTATGCCTTTGTTGTCCTTGCTTCACTCCAGTGCTCTTGTGATATTGATCCTGCAATAAAACACAAGCCAACCAAAGTGAAAGAAATAATAGTATATTCAATGAAGACTTGTACATGTGATCAAGGAATCATGTAATAAAATGAGAATGATTTTATGGGAAAGAAACATGCCACTACATTATATTAAGATAAATTGGAAGATACAACCAAACAACCTTGATGTCGCTAAGTTCCCTTTCGGTGGCACTTGCTCTTGACACACACACTTGCTCTAAGATTGCATGAAGATGATCCACAATAACTTGATAAGTTGAGATGAAGCCTTCAAGCATCTGATGTAGAGTACCTCACACAATTCACAGCCTATTCAACCTTAATCATTCCTTACTCTCTCTTGCTTAATGCTTTTTGCTTCCTTAATGATTAACTTTTTCCATGAGAAATCCATCATTATATAGGAGAAATGGAGATGGTTAAAGAGATCAAGATGATCCCACCAAATCAGAGAGGTGGGTAGGATCTCAACCACACAGATGCCACCTCATATTCTAGAAGATTCCTTCTAGAAATTTCGTGAACTTCTTCCTTTTTCTCATTTTTAGAATGTCGTCGCACCCTGTCTATATAACAGCCCACGGAAACTCCATATGCTAGGTTTAGAGCAGCCTGTGGAAATCAGGCATTTCCGCACTGTATAATACTACTAGCCTGCGATGTCCTTATAAAAAAAAGATTTGTAGAGCAGGAAACCAGTTACTTTTCTCATGGGAAAGATCATTTTGAGAGGATGAATACATGCTTGTAGACACATCACCAAGGTGACCAAAATAATGTGTTATAGAATGCCCCCAAAGTATGAGGTTGTAATTTGTGATAGTCGAAATACTTTGTAGAACGTGTGTGTGTCAGAAACAAGGAGCGCACCAATTGGGAACCTACAAACAATCAAGCATCTGCATAATCATCATACCATTTCTGAGGTAGGCATTCCCATGCTCAGACTACAAGTGATTTAAACCATAAATGTCATTCATGGCCACCAATCATACACTGTGGATCCATGTCACCCAGATTCTACATAGCCACCAAGAATACATTGTGGATCTATGCTCTAGAAAACGCAAATTTGGACATAGCCACAAGATATACAAAGTGGATATATGTGTCAATACAAATCATAAATATTCCATCGCAACCTTGACCAAAATGATGAGATCTATGGTCTTCAATCCCTTCGTTTGTAAGTACGAATCTAGCCATGCGATTACAGGTGATGAAGTCGAACATGATAGAAACCACTTGATTACCAGTCATTAATGAAAACCGTTAACAAGTGTGAGGGAAATCACCATTGATGTCAATGACTCCCAAGGTACCTCAGTACAATCCATCAAATGTGAATAAATGAATTGAAATCAAACACTCGATAAAATATCTCAATCATGGGTCAATGATGTGAACCCACTGTCAAAAGCGAAGAAACCTGCCATTCAGGTATGCAAGTTCTAAGGTACTAATTGATTTTTAATTCTTATTCCTAGATAATGAGTTGAAGTCGACAAGAAAAGACTCATCACAGGAGGGCCTTGACGTATCCCCCATCAATGACACGAAACAAGTAACAGATTTAAGGTAGATCAAAGTGTGAAGATGATTTGAAATTGACACAGGGAAGGTCGACATGGTAAGAATTGATAACTGCATATGGTCGACTCGATAGAAGGCTTGTGCAAGGTTGGAATTCTCTTGAACATATGAACGACCCGACAATGGTCTTGGAAGAATTGACTCAAAGATGACCCAAGATATGAACTTGCAGAAGGTCATACGAGAGACAAATGAATTTCCCAACCTGGGTTCAATGACAAAGGGGGTGTCATGTTCAAGAGAGACTATTACTGCCACTAACACAAATACCGAAACACATTTCCTTCCCAAATTTCCCCCCACCATTTCTGGCGAGTACCTCTTTATTTTTACGCAAGATTGAGTAGGATAACATATGATTGTTGATGTAAGTTCATCCTTCAGACAAGTCCCATGAGTATGTTTAAAGAAACCTAAGGAGGAGTGGTTCAATCCCATATGGGTCTTTCGATGTTTGTTTAACGAGTCCAAAGATAGAAAACTCGAGGTTTTCATGTTTAGAGACTATGAAAAACACTTAAAAAGAACTTTCTCGGTTCATTTTTCGTAAAGTAGTTCAATGAGACCGAAAAAGTGATAAACTGTCTCCCATCAAAAGTTTTCTTCAAATACTTTTACGAGTGTGAAAAGAACAAGGTCGCTCGACAATATTTTCGTTTTATGGAACGTGAAAAGAGATTAAAGGATACTCCATGAGCTTCGTTTTTTTTCGTGCTACCATGATGAGTACAAAAAGATGACAAAAGTATACTTGGTTGCATTCTCATCGATTTTTGAGCACAAGAAAAAACAAATACTAGGCTCAAGGTTTTTCTGAAAAACCTTAAAAAGTACTTGTACATGTGACAAACAGAAAAACAAATCAAGAAAAATATATGTATTTCATTGTTCAGGATCCTAGTTCTTCCATCTGCGAAAAAACAAAACACTCATGAGGCCATTAGACCTTTAGGTTTTGGAGAAAATGCATAAAATAATATGAAATATTAATAGAAAAAAGTAAAAAAATGAAATAAATATAGGTAAAATATCTTTTTTACTATTTCATTTGCATTTTCCCCAAAACTTGCCTAGAAACCCTATTTTTACCTCAGACTTTGGTTGTCGATTGTGGGAGGTATGGGTGACCATTCAACGAATGACTTCTGTCGAAATGGTAATCTCCTTGTCCTCTTGCTTTTGAAAGGATTAAATTTCATTTTTATTGGTGTAAAATTGATTTTTGAGTTGAATTTTAGGCCGGTAGGTGCACACAGGGGCCGCCACAGGTGACCTATGTCGGAACCTGTGGAAACCGTGGGTTTCTGTAGGCGGCTTGTGGTTCACCTGCGAAAACCCCACACTGTGTGTAATACTCCACCTGCGGTAGCCGAAAATCAAAATTTCTTCACATGCGTTTGGCCAATAAAAACTTTCCAAAGAAGAAAATGAGGATGTTAATTTCCCTTCATTGTCCTAATGCAGGTTTTTCATCATCAAAATGCTGGAGTGGAGGGAGAGGGAACACAATAATTATGATTACATTTCTTTGAACGAATCAGGAACTGTAAATTCCCTCCGACAGTGTAGGTTACTGAAATTCTTTAAGATCCAAGGCATGAGGGCCCAACTGAGGTTACTAGAGTGTCAAGTCCACATGTGGGATGTGGACCAGCAAGTGTTTCATTTGGGTTCCCACGTACTATCCTTAGATATCAAGGATATCTATTTCTTGACGGGGTTATCTCATCGTGGATCTCATGTGACTTTGACAGGAGGCAGAGGTGGTGGTATGCCAATGAGTGAGTATCTTCGCCGATATTGTGATCCCAAGGTAAAGAGACGCAAGGGCAAAGTTGTCATTAGGGGTGTCTGGGATTTACCCCTCCAGACTATTCTTTTTACCATTGCACGTATGGTGGGGAGTTCATCTCCTCACATGGACCTCCAAAGATACTTTCAATACGCAGTGGAGTGCATGGAGCCTTGGGTTTTTAAATGGAGCAACGGAGTTCTTCATAGCATGAAGACACAACTGACAAAATGCAAGAAAGGGGACCTGAAACAATTTGGATATGGGTCTATCTTGGTGTCTTTATTCCTAGAGAGGGTCCCCCATTTATGTTTACAGGAAGAGTGGGGAATACCGGCTCCACGAGACCCAAGGATGAAGAGGTGGTGCGACCTCATGGCCCGACATGTGGTTTGCTCCATCGTGAAGTATAATGATGTATTTTTTGACTAGTTGAGGCCTCGAATTATGATGGTAGACAATTATGCATATGTGGGGTTGGATTTCAGAGGTGACCCTGACTTGGTTCTACCTGAGGGATTTCAGTGGGGAGACCTAGGTAAGAAATACATTTTGTTTTTATGATTTTTTTGTGAATTTTGAAATATACAATTTTTTGTGTGCTTTCAATCCAATGACTAATCAAAACTTTTTTGACAATGAATATGTAGGGCCACACCAAAATCTAGGTACATCCCCTATCGATAGATGAGGGGAAGCATCTGTGGTAGAAGGATGAGACGCTGGTGATTATGAGGCAGTCGAGCAGAACCTAGAGGGATTGACAGCATGTGTCCCGGACATCTCCATCAATGAGATTTCGAGACGCTATCAGTGCCATACTGTGGGCATATCTGGTTCACTTAGTCGACTACTTTGTAGGGTATCACAGGAAGTAGTGTGCTACCGTGAGCAGCATCCTTGATGCTATTTTGTATATGAAGCTAAGTGCTTCTCATTTTTATATTTTTGATCTTCGGATGAAAACACCTTTTTGTAAAACACTTTTATCGTTATATATATACATGAGGCTTCTACCAGCTCACTTTATTTAATGTGAATTGTGGTTGGGTTTACATGTGTCTCAAATGTCTGTCTAACACATAATTAGCTAATGCATCTGTTAATGTATTTAGACATATAGTAATATGTTGATATTCAATGTAATCGAAGTAACGTTCCAAGAGGCGAATTCATAGATATACCCGTAACAAAGTAGGACTTCGGATAGCATAGACATTACTTATCTGTAGTACCACTAATTGTGAATCAAGTCGTACAACAAGGTGATAGATTCCAAGTGAAATAGCATCATTCAACAATTCGATGACTTCACTATATTCCGCGATATTTTTAGTTGCATGACTGAGGCAGACACCGTGTAGTCTGATTAACTCGTTCGTAGGTGCATAGATTTCCCAAGTAGTGGATGCTAAGTTCTGAGTACTACGACTAGCACCATCAATGAAGCTAATGTAGGGTAGGGAAGGCATTGACATCTGGAAACCAAGAACAATGCAAGGCAAGCAGCTGGGGGTCGAAACCAAATAACGAAAAAACACACAAAAGTAGCACACAATAGTATGATACAATAAAAATACAATAACTCATGTAAACATGGCCTAAGAATAGTACTTCTTTAAGTAAATCTCATTCCTAGGCTCACTCAAAGGAATGTCATCATAATCCACTAACTCATAAGCTCCCTTCTCCAACACTCGTTTGAAAATATAAGGACCTCGCCACATAGCTTCGAATTTTCTGGCCCCTAGTAAATCATGATATTGTTCATAGAGGAGAACTATATCACCTTAAGAGAAAACACGTGGCTTGACATGCTTGTCGTATTGGTATTTGACATGCTTTTCTGAGCTTCAATAACCAGGGTGGCATCATGACGGGTTTCATCTAATTGCATCAGGTACAATAGACATTCCTCTTTGGCAGAGGTGTTGGGAAGAATTTCAATGGATAGCTTCAAAGATGGTATCTCACATTCGATAGGCAGGACAAATTCAATACCATACACTAATTGGAAAGGTGTAAACCCCATGGCAGACTTTACAGATGTCTGGTAGGCCCATAATGCTAAAAACAACATCGTGTGCCAACTTGTCTTGTGAATTCCTATTATCCATCGAAGCATAGTGATAAGAAATTTGTTTATCACTTCAACCTGGCCATTGGCTTGTGGGTAATAGGGGGTTGAGTTTTCATGTCGAAGACCCAACTTTTCAGTAAGCTCAGACATCATGAAATTTCAAAAATTGCTACCGTGATCAATAACGATAGCTTGTGGGATTCCGAATCGAGTGATGATATGATTGAATATGAAAAGTGCGACAGTTTTTCTGGTGTTATCGAATGTAGGAATCGCCTTGGCCCATATAGTGAAATAATCCACAGCTACGATGATGTATCCATGCCCCCCGACCAAATGAGGGTTACATGTCATGAAGTCAATGCCCCATTTTGCAAAAGGACCAATGGAAACTATAGAGTCTAAAGGATCGAGATGAGATCGTATTTTGTTATTATACGTTTGACAAACATGACACTTCTGGACGGTGGTAATACAGTCTTTAAACAAATAACGCCAGAAGTACCCAGCGCGTAAGATCTTTTGGGCAGTGGCATACCTAGACATATGACCACCACATGCTCCAAAGTGGCATTCATTCAAATCTTTCTCAGCCTCATCATAGGTGAGACAACGTCGAAAAATAGAGTCAACACCACAACGATAAAGAGTGTCACCAAGAATTATGTATTGATGAGCTTGATACCATATACGATGACGGTCTGTGCTAAAAAGTTTGGGCCGAAAAGTTTGATTCTGGAGATAGATGATAATATCTCTATACCAAGCATCATCATAATTGATCAGAAAAAAGGATTCATCAGGCAAGGAATCCTCTGCCACATTTTTGTCTTAGTGGAGGGAAGGTCACAATCAGTTCGGCGAAAACCAATGATTTCTTAGACTTAGCGCATTAAAACTCTAAGTTGAAATCCTAGAGAATTACAATCCATTTGCAATACTTTCCCCCTAGCAATTTGCGTGTAAGGATATGTTGCATAGGGTTGCAATCGGAAATGACAATGGTCCTGCATAATAGGATATAGTGACAAAAATGTTGGACAGCTTGAACAGTTGCCAACGCCAGTTTTTCCACATGTAGGTATTTGGCTTCGATAGTCGTGAGACTCTGACTCAAATAATAAATTACATGTTTGTCGTGCGAATCATCTTCTTGGACTAAAACCATGGCAATGGTAGAGTCTGCAGTGGTGAAGTAGAGGAAATAGTCTCGACTATAATCGGGTGGTAAAAGTAGTGGTGTATAGGTTAGGGAAAGTTTCAAATCTTCAAAGGATTTGTTAGTAGTCTCGTCCCATACGAACCTATAACCCTTCTTCAATAGTCGAGTAAATCTTAACGTTAACTCAACATAATTGGGGATGAATCGACGCAAAAAAATTTCCTTCCCTTGCAAACTTTGGAGTTGGCGAAGTGTAGAAGGAGGAGGTAGATTAAGGATAGCCTCAACCTTCAAAGGGTCCACACTAATTCTATGAAGTGACACAATAAAACCTAGAAGTCAGTCGGACTCCACACAAAAAACACATTTGTGTGGGTTTAAATGGATACGATAGTAACGCCAGCGAATGAAAATGGCTCGGAGATGGGTCAGGTGATCTTGGTGGCACATAGAATGGGCCGGTAGATCATTGATATACGGTTGTACGATGTGATTGATATCGTGAAACGCATAAGACATAGCATGTTGAAAAGTCACTCCAACATTATTTCAACCAAAAGGCAGTTTCTGGTAGGCAAAGGTACCCCAAGGACAGATGAAAGCAGTCTTGTGTTGATCCACGGGCAGAATATTAATCTGATTATAGCCAGAGAAACCATCCATTAAAGAGAATATTTCACTACTGGCGCAATCATCAATGATCTGGTCAACGAAGGGGGTTGGATAATTGTCCTTAGGACAAGATTTATTAATATCTCTATAATCGACGCATACACAAATCATGCCTTATTTTTTATTGACCGAAACTAGATTGGATACCCAATCGGTTAACGCCACAGGATAGATAAATCTGGCCTTAAGAAGTTTTTCAACTTCGAGCTTGATAGCAACGGCTTTACGAGGGTGGACTGGGCGAATTCCTGGCTGAACAGGTTTAGCGCCCAGGTAGGTCTTAATTTCATGTACAATGATATTGGTATCAATACCCGACATCTCTTCATAGGTCCAAGCGAAACCGTCACGGAATTCTTGAAAAAGAGATTTATAAGTGACAACTTCATCATTGGAAAATGCGGCTCCGATGTGAACATTTTCGACGACTCCAGGTTTATTGGATATGTCAAGAGGAACAGTGGGTGAAATGTTACTCAGGTTCCCTTCATAAAGCACATTGTGTGTTGAATCAGGAACAGAGGAAATGACAACAATGGTTGACGGATTCGAAATCCATTGGTAACTCTCTATGGTGTGTTGCTCCAGGAAGAGGATGGAATGATGATGTCCATCGTCCCATGGGGTGTCTTCCATAGACATAACCGACATGATCATATCATCCATAGGAAAGATGACGGGAAACATATCGAGAGATGAATCACCAAGAGAGGGAGTAGAATGGGTTGTCGATTGAATGGCTTGATAAGCGGATTCAATCGGACTTAAAGGCATTTGTTCGCCATAGTGAAGATAATCACCAGGATCAGCTACTATCCACAGGTCATAAGACACGGGGTTTTCACGGGCAGAGGTGGAAATCATGTTGATCGAGGCAACAAAAGGAACTGGAACATCGAGTGGTGGTATTGGGAAGGTACCCATTAAAGTGGAATCTTTCAGGAGACCCACACCGACATTCTCGTACCCAGGAGGTGTCTTTGAGATAAATGGCACGTTGCTAGTATGGGAATCAGAGTTAAAAAAGGCCAGTTGTTCAACTGTAATGACTTTTCCTTGATGTGGGAAACGTAATACACAGAAAAGGGTTGACACGACGACACGCATGGAATCAATCCAACTACGGCCAAGTAAGAGGTTATAGTCAAGAGGCGCATCAAATACCTCGACCTCTACATTGACCAATTTGTCTTCCAACATAATAGACAACGAGGGAAGAACACTATAGGGTTTAAAACTAGAACCATTGAAATCCTTAAGTGTATTGTGTGATTCGATGAGGGGGGGAGAGATAATGGCTTTCCAACAAGCAAAAAACATGACGCACGTCGAGGTTCCCTCATCAATAACGATTCTACATATTTTCTTATTCTAGACAACAACTTGAATCTGAAACTCTAACTGAGGGGGTAGCCTTGGAATGTGATCTTCCAAGTCAAATATTATCAAATTCATATCTGTGGGATCAATTCCACCGATGGCCTTTAACAGTGCCTTCCATTGAGTGGGACAACTTTGAAGGACTTCGAGAGCTGACATCGTAGAGGATGCTTGTGCAAGATCTTCTACAATACTGTAGTTTTGAGCAGCACGTGCATGAAGATTGAAGGTAGACATTCGAAAAACACCCTTTGGAGGAGGGCGAAGAACTATATCGAGACCCGGTCGTTCGAGATGAAGAGGACCATTGGGAGGTGAAGTTGAAGGAGGCGGTTGAACCAACGAAGGTGGTAAATCATCAACTTTCTCCTTTGAAGGAGAATAATATTTGGCTCGAGTGGTGATGGCAATGTCATTCTTGGTATAATTACCAGTACACATAAGGACATATGAAGTGGTGGAAGGAGAGGGTTGGTCATGGATGACCAATTGAGCCTGTTGTTGAGAAGGGAAAGGTTGTAACAAAATGACAGGTGTGGGAGGTTTTCCAGTCCCTTGAAGGAACGTAGTGACCTCAGCATGTCTTGGACAATCTTTCATGTAGTGATCATCACAACAGATAAGGCAAGGATATCGAGGTTTACGCTTTTCCTTATCATCAACAGACCGGGTCTTGGGTTTATTGGATTGTGGATTGTTATTTCTATCCTCCATATTCTTACCCTTTCCTTTTTTAGACTTATTTTTGCCGACAAGGGTGGATTGAACAGAGTTAACCTCAAAAGTTTTGTCTGTGGAAGAAGTAGGATTCAGATCACTTTGAACATTAGAAGCAAGAGATTTGGGATTGGTGTGAGTCACCAACATGGATTTAGCGTCAGCATGGAAGGTTCCAATCACACAATCAGCATCATGATAATATTCTGGGGTTGTTGAGGTAGCGGTGGTAGAAGGGAGAGGAGCATCAGGGAGCAAGTCATAGAGAGTGCCCATTTGTGAATAAATGACAT
>JASDQU011455225.1:65821-79591 GCA_032191745.1 Picea mariana
TGAAAAGTCATGACATGGTTGTTTGTGTCTTATTCTGGTTTAGCGTCGAATTTGGGAATGATAAACGATATCTTGGCTGGTATGATGGGCCAATAGGGAGAATATAAGATGGGATCATTCAAAATCCTAGACAAGTTAGGTAGATCCAAAGTGGCTAGAAAAGGAAGCTTTCTATTCACTTGAGGGTATTGGTCGTGACTTTGGGGAGGAAGTCTCGTCGGTATACTAGTAGGACCGTAACCAGTCTGCATGTACATGGAGTGTCTGGACAGATTCAGTCAAGGATGTGAAGGCATGTAGCCCATAGGGTTGGGTTGGTTGGGAATGTTCCCTTGAAAATGGACACTAGACTGAACGTGTGGACCCCAAGTGGAACCCAAAGAACCTGGATATGGCTGGCCCAAGTGAGGGGGTAGAAAAGGGTTGCTTTGAAGTTGTTTCCCCCTGGATGATTGTGGATTTCCTTGGGCAAGGATATTCTAAATGTGGGATAGTGATACGGATGTGTTATTTCCATACAGTGGGTTATAGAGTCCAACCTGAGGTTGTCCGGCAAGTGGAGGATACCCCCCAACGTTAGATTTCCCTCGAACGGGAATCTGGTAACTAGAAGTGAATGGATGATGGGTGTTTCCAATTGGATTGGAGCCACTAGGGCCAGATCTCTCGGGAAAAGGTGGATAAGACCCTCCAGAGAGGACTTGGGAAGGTGTAGGAACAAAACCAATAGCAACATTATACCCAGGTGGAAGAAAAAGTCCAGAAACTCTGGATGGAACCTAGGTAGGGATAGCAGTGGAAGGATTCAAAGCGTGATACCTAGGAGGGAGTGATGGGATAGGTCTAGACGAGAGTGGCGTGCCAATGGGATCTTGGTTAACCACCACATTCCCGATAGGAATATTTGTAACGTGGGGGACCATAGTAGAATGGGCGATCTGGAGAGAAAAACTCGACCTATGACCAACGGACTGTGTGTCTGGAATGACGGTGATATGGTTGATTGCACCAGAAAAATGGTTTGGAGGCACCATGTAGGTAGAATAAACTTCAAGTATTTGTGATACAAAATTTATATCAGCACCTACCCCTGAGTCGTAAAGGTCCGACACCGTGCGAGGTGGGCTTCTAAATATGTCGGTAGTCCAAAGAGGATCCCTGACTCCAAGGCCTGAATGGGGTCCGGTCGGTATTCCAGAAGTTTCAACAAAAAGTTCTTCGAATGAATTCAGTCGGAGAATACGTCTCTCATACCCAGGAAGAATGCATAAAGCCTCTAGAGAATCAGAAACAATTCAGAAACTTTATAAAGAAGCGGAACCTTCCTCTTGTGAGGTTACAGTGTCCTAGACCTCACTCTGTTGAGGAGAGCCCTCTGGTGAATGAGGGGGTAGAGGGAGGTAATCCTCCATATTTTTTGGAGGAAGTCCCTAGACCCTACGCAAATGGTGTGGAGGGTTGATGTTGGCTGAGACAAATATTTTACGCAAAATATCTATGGCCAACTACGAAAACAAACAACACTCGCTAATAAAATCTAGGAATCAAACCAAGCAAACAAACCTCCTTATTTCGAATTCACTTGTTGGTGATGAAATCCAACATCACAAAGTCAAGACAAGAAGGTTTAGGATAGAGCAGGTGGAAAAGTTACATTGATGACCTGCTTAATGGACTTACACCCTAGTGCAAGCTCCCACACATAATCATGGGTATACCCTCCAAGGATCCCAAGTGATTCTGGCCAACGTCGATTCCAGGTACCATGAAGACTTTCCCCTCCACATTCACCTCGTGTAAGACCCTAAAAATATAGGCAACTAAGGCTACCAAAAACAACAATGATGCCTGGGGGAAACAGTTGACAGTCTGATCCACGTGAAAAGGCATGGTATCTAGCTCGAAATCAACTTGAGAGGCTTCCACTCATCATTGTGGGTATACCTCCAAGAGACCCACATAATATGCACAATCTCTACACCAAGACCAACAAAGCAGGGCGAGTAACTTTGCCAGTCTCAATGCGACCTCAGGTTTGACCCTTGTGTAAGAAAGGCTTCCCAGGACAAAATGTTGCAAATGGATTTGAACACTCCCTATCACAAGATGCTATTGTGTGTTTTTTTCTTTGGAGAGTGTGTCTCACAACCTATCCCAAAGCGCTAGCTTAGCTAATGTTGGTGTAAAATATCCCTAGAAATTAAAAGTTACTAATTAAATTTTTGAATTACGCAATGTTTTTTAGAGGCTGTTGTTTACTCAAGAGGGAGGTGGAGATGAAACCAATGTTGTGAGAGACCTTGACCCAATAATATGAAAATGGATATGAATGATGCAATCTTTCGTTCAATGAATTCTATCTACCATAGGGAGAAGATATCTTTCTGGAAACATGAAAGCTACAAAATATAATTTTTTTTCTTGAATGAACTACAATTCCAAACAATCATAAGCAATGAAATTTCTCAATTTGTTCTCTTTCAGTTTTGAATGCAAAGATTTTTTATAAATGATTACTTAAAAAGAATGAATCACTTTATTTTTCCTTTCCGGAGCCAGATTTGAGGTATATTAAAGAAAGGAAATGTAATCAAAGCAAATAGATACACTCAACAGAAACCCAAATCAAACTTTCAATGAAGATAAAAAAAAAGATGACAAAAAAGTGTTTATCAAATGCAAACAAGAAATAACTTTCAAATCAACAAGCAATCCAAAAAATGTAAAATAATCCAAAACTTCACTCTGATGAAAGACTTTTAATCAATCAAGCACCCAGATCTACAATCGGAGATTATATCCTTGTTGATAAAAATCAAGAAGCAAAAAATTACAAAATGATAATGAATTGTTTGCAATCTTTGAAAACCAATCAAAAAGCAAGTTTTAAATACATCAATCAATCAAATACTGACCTCAAAAGTTGCCCCCAGGTGATCAAGGAAAAATTGGGCATCAAAAGACAACCAAGACCCAATCCAAAAAAAATTACAGACACCGTCGTAGGCCAACAACAGGTTACAATGCGGAAATCACCAGTTTCTACAGGCTAGCAATGGGTAGGGTGCGAAAAGTTCGCACTGGCCTAAACAGTCAAGGTGCGACAATCTAAAGTTTTCGCAGGTGACATATAGAGTACAGTTCAGAAACGTCTATAAACACAAGAAAATTGGAAAGAGGGTAAAGAAATTTAAGAAAATTTCAAGGCCAGAGAGTCTAGATTCATCCCTTACAGACTCAGAGACTGAAATAGAATGAAAAAATATAGGGTAAGGGAAAATGGACAACAAAAAATAAAAAACAGGTCGTATCCCCAGTGGAGTCACCAATTTTGTTATTGGATAATATTGGTAAATGCGGACATAAACTGATCTCCCTAGATCCACCTAGATCTAGAACAAAACAAGACAGGGCATGGCGCTTTCTCTAAGCTCTAATCATTGAATCTATTATCAAAGAAAGGATGTGTGACATACCTTTGAGTATCGCTTCCTTATGCCTTTTTTGTCCCTGCTTCAATCTGGTGCTCCTGTGGTATTGATCCTGCAATGAAACACAAACCAACCAAAGTGAAAACAATAATAGTATATTCAATGAAGACTTATACATGTGATCAAGGAATCATTTAATAAAATGAGAATGATTTTATGGGAAAGAAACATCCCACTGTATTATATTAAGAGAAAGTGGAAGATACAACCAAACAACCTTGACGTCGCTAAGTTCCCTTTCGGTGGCCCTTGCTCTTGACACACACACTTTCTCTAAGCTTGCATGAAGATGATCCACAATAACTTGATAAGCTGAGATGAAGACTTCAAGCATCTGATGTAGAACACCTCACACAATTCACAGCCTATTGAACTTTAATCATTCCTTACTTGCTCTTGCTTAATGTTTTTTTCTTCCTTAATGCTTAACCTTTTCCATGAGAAATCCATCATTATATAGGAGAAAGAGAGATGGTTAACGAGATCAATATGATCCCACCAAATCAGAGAGGTGGGTAGGATCTCAACCACACGGATGCCACCTCATATTCTAGAAGATTCCTTCTAGAACTTTCGTGAACTTCTTCCTTTTTCTTAGTTTTAGAACGTCATCACACCCTGTCTATATAGCAGCCTGCAGAAATCAATCATTTCGCACTATATAATACTACTATCCTGCGACGCCCTTCTAAACGGTTCTACAAATGTTCTTAATCTCGACAACAACTTGAATCTGAAACTCTAACTGAGGGGGTAGCCTTGGAATGTGATATTCCAAGTCAAAGATTATCAAATTTGTATATGTGGGATCAATTCCATCGATGGCCTTTAACAGTGCCTTCCATTGAGTGGGAAAACTTTGAAGGACATCGAGAGCTGACATCGTAGAGGATGCTTGCGCAAGATATTCTACAATACTGTAGTTTTGAGCAGCATGTGCATGCAGATTGAAGACATACTTTCGAACAACACCCTTTGGAGGAGGGCGTAGAACTGTATCGGGACCCGGTCGTTCAATATGAAGAGGACCATTGGGAGGTGAAGTTGAAGAAGACGATTGAACGAATGAAGGTGGTAAATCGTCAACTTTCTCCTTTGAAGGAGAATAATATTTGGCTCGAGTGGTGATGGCAACATCATTCTTGGTATAATTACCAGTACACATAAGGACATATGAAGTGGTGGAAGGAGAGGGTTGGTCATGGATGACCAATTGAGCCTGTTGTTGAGAAGGGAAATATTGTAACAAAACGGCAGGTGTGGGAGGTTTTCCGGTCCCTTGAAGGAACTCAGTGACCTCAACACATCCTGGACAATCTTTCATGTAGTGATCATCACAACAGATAAGGCAAGGATATCTAGGTTTATGCTTTTCCTTATCATCAGCAGATTGGGTCTTGGGTTTATCGGATTGTGGATTATTATTTCTATCCTCCTTATTCTTACCCTTTCCTTTTTTAGACTTGTTTTTTCCAGCAGGGGTGGATTGAACAGAGTTAACCTCAAAAAATTTGTCGGTGGAAGGAGAAGGAGTCGAAGCACTTTGAACATTAGAAGCAAGCGATTTGGGATTGGTGTGAGTCATCGACGTGGATTTAGCATCAACATGGAAGGTTCCAATCACACAATCAACAACATGAGAAGATCTAGGGGTTTTTGAGGTAGCAGTGGTAGAAGGGAGAGGAGCATCAGGGAGCAAGTCGTAGAGAGTGCCCGTTTGTAAATAAACAAGATCTAGGTATTGAGCGCGAGTAATCACATGTTCTTCAGTGACAACACCACCCATGAAAATATCACGGGAGATTTCATTCATGAATGATTTAGTGAACCATTCAGCCAATAAATGATCAGGAAGGTCGAGTTTGATCAAACGTCGTCTTCATCTCCACTCATGGATGTGATCAGAAATATGAGTGGCCAAAGATTCCTTAAAGGAACTCAAAATATTAGTTCCTGTCTCATAGTGGATGAGTAATTGGTAATGTGTGAGAAAAGACATGGCGAGGGTGTTGAAGTCATTAAAGAAACCTCGCAATAATTATATGTACCACTTTGTAGCCAAACTTGTGAGAGTTTGTTGGAAGAGTCGTAAGTAAATGGAGTCATCCATCAAAGAGTTGGACGAGTACCAAAGGTGAAAAGTCATGACATGGTTGTTTGTGTCTTCTTCTGGTTTACCATCGAATTTGGGAATGTCGGATGGTATCTTGGCTGGTATGATGGGCCAATGGGGAGAATGTAATATGGGATCATAAAAGATCCTAGACAAGTCAGGTAGATCCAAAGTGGCTAGAAAAGGAAGCTTTCTATTCACTTGAGGGTACTAGTTAATTTGGGGAGGAAGTCCCGTCGGTATAGTAGTAGGACCGTAAGTAGTCTAGATGTACGTGGAGTGTTCGAACAAATTCGGTCAAGGATGTGGAGGCATGTAGCCCATAGGGTTGGGTTGGTTGGGAATGTTCCCTTGAAAAGGGACACTAGACTGAATGTGTGGACCCCAAGTGGAACCCAAAGAACCCAAATATGGCTGGCCCAAGTGAGGGGGTATAAAAGGGTTTCTTTGAAGTTGTTTCCCCCTGGATGATTGTGGATTTTATTGGGCAAGGATATTCCAAAGGTGGGATAGTGATACGGATGTGTTATGTCCATACAGTGGGTTATAGAGTCCAACCTGAGGTTGTCCTCCAAGTGGAGGATACCCCCCAACGTTAGATTTCCCTCCAATAGGAATTTGGTAACTAGAAGTGAATGGATGATGGGTGTTTCCAATTGAATTGGAGCCACTAGGGCCAGATCCCACGGGAAAAGGTGGATAAGACCCTTCGGAGAGGACTTGGGAAGGTGTAGGAACAAAACCGGTACAACATTGTACCCAGGTGGAAGAAAAATTCCAGAAATTCTGGATGGAACCTAGGTAGGGATAGAAGTAGAAGGATTCAAAGCGTGATACCCAAGAGGGAGTGACGGGATAGGTCTAGACGAGAGTGGCGTGCCAATGGGATCTTGGCTAACCACCACATTCCCGATAGGAATATTCGTAACGTGTGGGACCATAGTAGAATGGGCCATATGGAGAGAAAAAATTGAGCTATTACCAACGGACTGTATGTCTGGAACGACGGTGATATGGCTGGTTGCACCAGAAAAGTGGTTTGGCGGCACCATGTAGGTAGCAGAAACTTCAAATATTTGTGATACGAAAGGTATATCAGCACCTGCCCCTGAGCCATAAAGGTCTTGTACCGTGCGATGTGGGATTCTAAATATGTCGGTAGTCCAAAGAGGATCCCCAACTCCAAGGCCTAAATGAGATCTGGTTGATATTCCAGAAGTGTCAACAACAAGTTCTCCAGATGAATTCAGTCGGAGAATACATCTCTTGTACCTAGGAGAAACGCATAAAGCCTCTAGAGAATCAGAAACAATTCAGAAACTTTATAAAGAGGCAGAACCTTCCTCTTGTGAGGTTACAGTGTCCTAGACCTTGTTCTATTGAGGAGAGCCCTCCAATGAATGAGGGGGTAGAGGGAGGTAATCCTCCATATTTTTCGAAGGAAGTCCTTGGACCCTACGCAAACAACGTGGAGGGTTGATGTAGGCTGAGACAAATATTTTACATAAAATATCTATGGCCAACTACGAAAACAAAGATCACTCGCTAATAAATCTAGGAATCAAACCAAGCAAACAAACCTTCTTATTTTGAATTCACTAATTGGTGATGAAATCCAACGTCACGAAGTCAAGACAAGAAGGGGTTAGGATAGAGTANCCTGGTGCAAGCTCCCACACATAATCGTGGGTATACCCTCCAAGGATCCCGAGTGATTCTGGCCAACGTCGATTCCAGGTACTGTGAAGACTTTCCCCTCTACAATCACCTCGTTTAAGACCCTAAAAAGATAGGCAACTAAAGCTACCAAGAACAACAGTGATGCCTGGGGAAACAGTCGACAGTCTAATACATGTGCAAAGGTAGGGTATCTAGCCCGAAATCAACTTGAGAGGCTTCCACTCATCATTGTGGATATACCTCCAAGAGACCCACATAATATTTGTAATCTCTACACCAAGACCAACAAAACAGGGCGAGTAACTTTGCCAGTCTCAATGCGACCTCAGGTTTGACCCTTGTGTGAGAAAGGCTTCCCAGGACAAAATGTTGCAAATGGATTTGAACACTCCCTATCACAATATGATATTGTGTTTTTTGTTCTTTGGAGAGTGTTTCTCACAACCTATCCCAAAGCGCTAGCTTAGCTAATGTTGGTGTAAAAGATCCCTAGAAATTAAAAGTTACTAATTAAATTTTTAAATTACACATTGCTTTTTAGAGGTTGTTGTTTACTCAAGAGGGAGGTGGAGATGAAACCAATGTTTTGAGAGTTGACCCAATAATATGCAAATAGATATGAATGATGCAATCTTTCGTTCAATGAATTCTATCTACCATAGGGAGAAGATATCTTTCCGGAAACATGAAAGCTACGAAATATAATTTTTTTTCTTGAATGAACTACAATTCCAAACAATCATAAGCAATTAAGTTTCTCTATTTGTTCTCTTTCAGTTTTGAATGCAAAGATTTTTTATGAATGATTACTTAAAAAGAATGAATGGCTTTAATTTTGTTTTCTGGAGCCAGATTTGAGGTATATTAAAGAAAGGAAATGTAATCAAAGCAAATAGATACACTCAATAGAAACCCAAATCAAAATTGCAATGAAGATAAAAACAAAGATGAAAATAAAGTGTTTATCAAATGCAAACAAGAAATAGCTTTCAAATCAACAAGCAATCCAAAAAATGTAAAATAATCTAAAACTTCACTCAAATGAAAGACTTTTAATCAATCAAGCACCCATATCTACAATCAGAGATTATATCCTTGTTGATAAAAATCAAGAAGCAAAAACTTACAAAATGATAATGAAGGGTTTGCAATCTTTGAAAACCAATCAAAAAGCAAGTTTTAAATCCAACAATCAATCAAATACTGACATCAAAAGTTCCACCCAGGTGATCAAGGAAAAATTGGGCATCAAAAGATAATCAAGACCCAATCCAAAAAAAATTACAGACACCGTCGTAGGCCAACAACAGGTTACAATGCGGAAATCACCAGTTTCTGCAGGCTAGCAATGGGTGGGGTGTGGAAAGTTCGCACTGGCCTAAACAGTCAGGGTGCGACAATCTAAAGTTTTCGCAAGTGACATATAGAGTACAGTGCGGAAACTTCTGTAAACACAAGAAAATTGGTAAGAGGGTAAAGAAATTTAGGAAACTTTCAGGGCCAGAGAGTCTAGATTCATCCCTTATAGACTCAGAGACTAAAATAGAATGAAAAAATATAGGCTAAGGAAAAATGGAAAACAAAAAATAAAAAAAAGGTCGTATCCCTAGTGGAGTCGCCAATTTTGTTATTGGATAGTATCAGTAAATGCAGACATAAACTAATCTCCTTAGATCCACTTAGATCTAGAACAAAACAAGACAAGGCATGGCACTTTCCCTAAGATCTAATCATTGAATCTATTATCAAAGAAAGGATGTGTGACATACCTTTGAGTATCGCTTCCTTATTCCTTTATTGTCCCTGCTTCACTCCGGTGCTCTTGTGGTATTGATCCTGCAATGAAACACAAACCAACCAAAGTGAAAACAATAATAGTATATTTAATGAAGACTTATACATGTGATCAAGGAATCATTTAATAAAATGAGAATGATTTTATGGGAAAGAAACATGCCACTGTATTATATTAAGAGAAAGTGGAAGATACAACCAAACAACCTTGATGTCTCTAAGTTCCCTTTCGGTGGCCCTTTCTCTTGACACAAACACTTGCTCTAAGCTTGCATGAAGATTATCCACAATAAATTGATAAGCTGAGATGAAGCCTTCAAGCATCTGATGTAGAATACCTCACACAATTCACAGCCTATTCAACCTTAATCATTCCTTACTTGCTCTTGTTTAATGCTTTTCTCTTCCTTAATGCTTAACCTTTTCCATGATAATTCCATTATTATATAGGAGAAAAAGAGATGGTTAAAGATATCAAGATGATCCCACCAAATTAGAGAGGCGGGTAGGATCTCAACCACATGGATTCCACCTCATATTCTAGAATATTCCTTTAATAACTTTCATGAACTTATTCCTTTTTCTCAGTTTTAGAACGTCGTCGCACCCTGTCTATATAACAGCCTGCGAAAATCAAGCATTTTCGCACTATATAATAATACTATTCTGCGATGTCCTTCTAAAAACAATCCTTGTAGAGAAGGAAACCAGTTACTTTTCTCATGGGTAAGATCCTTTTGAGAGGCTAAATACATGCTTGTAGACACATCACCAGGGTGACCAAAATAATGTGTAACACTAGGTATCCTAAAATAGTGAGGTTAGGGTAGGGCCCTAACACACTAGGATATGTTCCACCACTTTTATCATTCATGACTCTATACGGGTTCAACACTATAGTCATGTCATGTGAATTTGTATTATGGGGTAATTTTTTGTTTTTAACAATATCTGAATATATTCTTCTATTTTTTCTAAAGCACATAATAATTTCTACATGTATTTCCATGTGTTTAAACTTTCCATGAGAAATCATGATTCATCTATAGCTCCAATGTCCTGGATACCTTTCATCATCACTAAACATATCACTATTATTTGCAACTTATATGTTGTATTGATTCTTAACATGTTGTTGGTTTCTCTTGTAAACTATGCCCTATGCATAGCTTAGTTGTTTTCAGTGTTCACTAGTAGTTTTTATCTCCAGTGGTATTCATTGATATTTCTTTGGGATGGTAATGGCTCATTTGTTTCTAAAACATGGAAATTAAAAGTAGGAAAATGAAATGCATATAAGTTGGGTATATGCTTGATTAATAGGGGAAGGGAATTGTTTTTTGTTTGGTGAATGTTACTCGGTGAACATTTGGATATTAATGTTAACTATGGTATATGTTTGGTGAAAATTTCCTCTTTGTTTTTCATTTTAATTGTTTATATTTTTTAACATACAATATTGTCGCTCCTAATTTTCCATTTCCCACCAATTTGGGTGAATAATTTATTTGTGTCGGACACATGTACCTTTTCTTTAGATGTTATTGCATTCTAGAAACGGGTGCACCATAGGACTATTACCTTTTAAGTAATGTAGAAGATGGATTTAAAGGTGGTTGTATTATGTGTTAATATTGAATGTTCAATATGTGTGGTGTTTGGCTAAATTTAGCCACGTGATGTTTATTTTTTGACTGACAACCATTCTTTCAATAGTTATGTGTAGTATCCTTCTCCAAATTTCTAGTACTAACATTATTGGTCACAATAGTAATAGGTTTCAATATCATATTGTTAATATGGTAAAAGTAGTACATCTTAGACACTGAGCAATTTGATTTCAAAGAACTAGAGTTTCCATATGCAAATTTATATCATGTTTGAAAAACGTTTTTGTTGATGGTATTCATGACCAAAACTCTTTTACTATTTGTATATCAATTGCATTCATCCATTCTTGAGTTAGAATCTTAACTGTAGATGAAAATTTTCCCAATTATCAATTGCCAAAATTGTGTGCAATACATAAATAATTATCTATTACAATAGGAGTTAAGAAATAATTATCATGTTACACTTGAATGAAAATGCATAGTGAGCAATTTCTTTTATTCAAAGAGTACAATAGACCTTTTTTCTTTGTAAATAAAGGAGTATTTTTCATTATAATTCAAGAGTTGTAGAAACATAGAAAAATAGATCACAAGTCATCCATTCAATAAAATTCTAAGGTCTTGTGTACTGAAAATATAAACATACATTGCTTTGAAAGGCCACAAGCCACACACATAAATTCCCATAACACAGTATTTCTAGAGAATAAATATTTACATTTCAAATTTAAAGCTAATATCCTAGGCTTAAGTTTCTCAGATTTGCTTGAAAAAATGAGATATTAGACTTAAAACTTAGTCTTCTTGATATTAATTACACTTAGAGATTGAAAATTTGGCATAACAAAATTCACTTTAGACATTTTCCAAATTCTATAAAATGAAGGAAAAAATATAGAAATATAGTGTATTTACATGGGTTGAGCTATTCATCAAGTGTTAGGTGTCCCTGGTTTTCAAATTTTGTAGTTGTTGGAGTCTAGTTACTTAGATCATCCATGCCATGTCAGTTGACACCATACTGAGATAATATATTTTCTACCATGAACTAGGTGTCTTCAAGAATGTTTTCAATTGATATCAACTTAGAAAATATATGCCTTGTTGTTTCATGTTGAGGACTCTCCTCCCTTTGGTTAGCCTACTCTCTTCTCTATTATGTATTCTCTTTAATATTGACTAAAAAATCCAACACCAAGCTCCCACTTTCTATGATCTTCATTGATCCCTTTTTGAAGCATGTCAACCAAGATGAAGATATTCTCTTTTGTTTCTTCCATAAATTTCTCATTGTCCCTCACTATACCTATAAACATGTCACAAATTGACCATTAGGTTTCCATTGGTTCTTGAAATATTGAGAGACTTCCTTGGGTGCTTCATGAGTCTAGGGTAAAAATATGGACAATCCTTCATTCCTGGGTGACTCTCCGTCCCATGTGCCTTCCCTTTTATCTAAATCCTCCACTTTCTCTCTAATAATTAATGAATGATGGGTATAATATATTAAGTGGTGTGTGATTTGATTAATTTTTATTATAAGATCTCTTTCTTGTTGGGTATGTGCTATATTATTTGCATAAGTATCCCCACACAGTGTATGTTTCGACTACCACACTCGGAGAGGGGGTCACAAGGGGGTCAAAGCCCATGGATATTTTTTAGGGGTTGTTTTTGGTCTATTTTTGGGTGGTATTTTGTCCCATTGTATTATATTTTTGGCTAAGGAATCTAATATGGGTTGACAGATTAATGTTTTGGACACCATAGAATAATATATATTATATTATAAATGGTGAAGTTAATACAATGAGAGTTAGAGGTGTGGCTCTAAACATTTTTTGGTTTTCCTAGTTAAGTGTTTCCAACGTAAATTTCTTAGTGCTATGTGTGAATTCTATTGTTTCCTTTTTGTTTTATAAATAATATGTATGTGAATTGCTATACTATAAAGGTTTAAAATGTATATTTGGTATCAGATTAGTTATTGGCTTCAGGGGGATTCCTTTGCTATTAAGGGTTAGATTATCTTGGGTCTGTGATAACTTTGGTTTTAGTGGTCTGTAGTGGTGGTTCTAGTGGTGAAAGAGACTGGCGAGTAGTTCTAAAATCAAGAAATTTAACAGTCAAATATTTGAGCTTTAGAAGTTGAATATGGAGGATATTCTAGTAGACAAAGAATAGTGGGTCTCTGTGGATCCTAGTA
The DNA here is from genome assembly GCA_032191745.1 of Picea mariana. Lineage (NCBI taxonomy): Eukaryota > Viridiplantae > Streptophyta > Pinopsida > Pinales > Pinaceae > Picea > Picea mariana. The sequence continues at coordinate 78,719 of JASDQU011455225.1, forward strand.
TTGCACCTACAATTATGTTGATGGAAGAATGGATGAAGTTGAATAAGAAGGAAAAATCACAATGTGTTTGTGCCTTTCAGATTCATTGTTATTGAATGTCTCTGGAGAATCTATAGCCAAGTTGTTATGGGATAAGTCTGGGGATTTGTATCAGTCCAAGTCCCTGGTAAACAAAATTTTCCTTCGAATGAAGCTATATCCATAAAGCATGAATGTTGGAGTCTCAATGAAAAAGCATCTAAATTCCTTCAATATCGTGGCAAGTTAGTTGTTTCTATCAAAATTTAATTTAATTTGTTGATGAAGATAAGTGCATCAGTTTACTATGTTCTTTAACATATTCATGGGTTATTCTGGTTGCAGCTATTGGGAGTAATCCAAGCACATTAAAGTTTGATGATGTGGTTTTGTAATATCCCCAAGGACGAGCCCCAGTTATATTGTTGAATTGTAATTATGTTTATAGGCTGGTGAGCCAAGTGTTTATAAGTTGAATACTTATATGTTTATTAGGCCGGAGAGACTAGATGCTTAAGGCCATGAGCCTAAATTTGTATATGTAATTATGCAGATCATTAATAAAAAAAATATAAACATCGTTGTGTGTAGACCGACCACGAAGAAAGAGTATTGGGGACTAAGCTCCACTAGGTAGGGTAAGGGAGGGGGCTAAGTATTTGGGCCTAGGGGCTAAGCTAGGGGGATTACCTCTAAAGGAATAATATTTATTATTAATTCCTAAAGGATAAGGTGGACATGATCAGTGTTGTCTTAATTTCTTGGAAAGGGAACATATGCTAAATGGAGTGCATGCAGTTCCAAGAAGACAGGTGTCAACCTGGGTGCATGCAGTTAAAACTGAAGAGTCAAACT
>JASDQU011455226.1:17384-28737 GCA_032191745.1 Picea mariana
GATCCTGTGCTTCTTTGATCCTTTGTCTTATTGTTTTCATTTTCTCTTCCATTTCTTGGATCGCTTATGGTCCCACCAGGACCCTATCCTCAAGCTGATCCCAACTCAAAGGCACCTTACATGGTCCCGTAAAGAAACTCGAAAAGTTCCATCTTAATGGTGCTTTGGTAACTATTGTTATATGTGAATTCTACCAGTGGCAAGAATTCTTCCCAATGCTTTTGTTGGTCCATCACATACATGCGCAACATGTCTTCCAAGATTTGGTTTGTTCATTCGGTCTTCCCATCTATCTCTGGGTGATACGCAGTACTAAAGTTAAGTTGGTTTCCCAAGGCCTCTTGGAAACTAGTCCAAAATCGTCCAGTAAACATTGATCCTCGATCAGATATAATCCTCTTAGGCATGCCATGCAACCTCACAATATCATTGATGAAAACTCTAGATATGTCAGGTGCCTGATACATCATACGCACAGGAATGAAATGAGCACTCTTCGTCAGAGTGTCGAATACCACAAAAATCGATTCATGTCTCCTTGTCGTCAGTGGAAAACTAACAATGAACTCCATTGAAATGACCTCCCATTTCGATTCTGGAATAACGTGTGGTTGTAGTAATCCTGTTGGATGTCTATGTTCAGCCTTTACCTACTGACATTCTAGACATCTGGCCACGTAGTTGACTATGTCTCCATTCATTCCTTTCTATAAGAATAAGGGTTTAAGGTTTGCCCTCATCTTCGTGACTCCCGAGTGGGCCATGTACACTGCTCTATGAGCCTCATTTAGGATCAAGCTCCTCAACTCGTCATTCAGTGGTACGTAAATTCAATTGTTAAATCTCAATAATCCGTCGTTGTTCAATGTAAATCCTGTAAATCTCGGTACCATCATTTTGTTTTGTCCGATAAAATCCTTGACCTCTTTGTACCAGTCATCGTCGCACTATAAAGTTAGAATCGTTTCACGTAGATTCATCTGAAGAGGCATCACCGAAAATATGCGTGGTCTCTGACTCAATGCATCAGCCACTCTATTCATTGTTCCCTTTATGTAAGTAATATCGAAATTGTACTCACTAAGAAATTCTGACCAACGTCGTTGTCACGTGTTCAGGTCACTTTGCATAAATATGTGTTGTAGTCCACAGTGGTCCATTTTTAGTTCAAATTTTCCTCCAATAAGGTAGTGTCTCCACACTCTCAAGGCATATACAATGGCTAACAACTCCAAATCGTGTGTCGCATAGTTCTCCTCATGCCTTCTCAACTTTCTCGAGATGTAAGCGATCACTCGACCATCTTGCATCAAGACTCTGCCTAAGCCTTCCTTGGATGCGTCAGTGCATACCAAGAAGTTCGCGTCCAAGTCAGGGACCTTTAGTATCGGTGTTATTGTCAACAGCTCCTTGAGCCTCCGAAATGCTTCTGCGCATTTCTCGATCCAAAAAAACTTCTTGTTCTTCTTCTACAATTCCGTGATCAGATTTGCTATCTACGAAAATCCCTCGATGAACCGTCGATAGTATCCCACTAAACCCATGAAGCTACACACTTCCGGGATATTTGTCGGCACAGACCATTCCATAATAGCCTCAACCTTTGCTGGATCCATGATGATACCTTCACCAGAGATGATCTGCCCTAAGTAGTGAATCTTCGATTGATAAAACGAGAATTTAGGCAAATTCCCAAACAATTTGTTCTCTTGCAAACATTGTAGTACCAAGTGCAAGTGTTCGTCATGCTCCTCCATCGTCCGAGAGTAAATCAAAATATCATCAATGAATAGTTGGATGAACTTGTCCAAGTAGACGCGAAACACCCCATTCGTCGAACTCATAAATACCCCAGGGGCGTTTGTAAATAGTAAAACAGTAAACTTGTAATGTCCAAACCTCGTCTTAAAGGAGGTCTTAGGGATGTCCTCCTCCTTGATCCGCAATCGGTGATTCCCTGATCGCAAGTCTATCCTTGAAAACATTGTCGTGCCCTTCATCTGATCGAACAGATCATCATTCCTTAGCAATGGGTACTGACTCTTGATAGTTTTTTTGTTCAATTGACGATAGTCAATGCAGAGTCTCCACAACCCATCCTTCTTTCGAATGAAAATAACGGGCACACCCCACGGTGACACACTGGGATGTATAAGTCCCAGGTCTAGCAACTCCTTCTGTTGCATTTTCAACTCCTGTAACTCTGGATTTGACATCCGATAAAGCATTCTTTCCATCGACTCAGTCCCCAGTTTTAGGTCTATGGTAAATTCCAAATACCTCTCTGGTGGCATCCCAGGTAACTCCTCAGGGAAGACGCCCACAACCTCTCTCACCACCGAAAGGTGTGCTAGACCTTTCTCTACTCCCTTCTTGTTTAACGCAAGGATCGCATAAAGCTTACATCCCTTGCGCATGCTCTTCCATAGCTGCAAGGAAGAGATGAACCTTAGGGAAACTCCATGGTTCTGACCTACAATCACGCGTCTCTATCCCTCATCATCGACCAAGCTCAACTGTTTCATCTTATAGTTGAGTATCGCCTCAAGTGATTCCAACCATTCCATACCGATCACGACGTCATAAGATCCTAAGATCGTGACGTACAAGAAGGCCCTGGTGACAAACTCTCCCAAGTTAAGGCTACATCCCGTGACCTTCCTACCAACCTTTTGTTTGTCTCCCGAAGCCATCTCTATAAAGCTAAACTCATCATATTCGACTGCCTTTACCTTAATCCTTTTTAGCACTGCACCAGAAATTAAACTCTCGATAGCACCAAGATCTATCAAAATACTAAGGGTCTAGTCAGCAACGGTACATGACGTCTCGAGCACAGTTGACCGGTGCTCTTCCTAGTGGTTATTCACCACTCCATGAATATGATGGGCCTTGCCCAAATATCCCACGATAGTGGGTCCGGCTGATCCATATGCTCTAGTCCTCTCCCGCAACCATTCCTCGAACAGTTCCCATGACCCGTCTTTGACTGCCATGTTCTAAAGTGGCGGGAGCGTCTTCCACCATAAAAGAGCGCTCCCCTTCAGTTGGAAGACCACCCTGCAAACCTTCATATTGGAGGTCATAATCGCAAAGCATGAATCACATCGCCTTACTCTACAACCATGCCTTGACAGCGCATCCATCCGCGACACTCGTGGACACGAGAACTCGTCTCTCTTGAGTTCTCGGTGGATGTTATCAGTACTAGCTGGGGCACGCTGTGGACCCTCAGGGGTACAGGTGCCTTGGCCTCATCTCAAAACAGAAGGTGAATCAAGGCCTCTGACAATCTCTAGAAGGACATTGTCATACCATCATCATCCATTACAAAAATCAGATCCATCCCAAGGACTTGTTCCTCCCCTTGGGGGTTAGAATCCGAGGGTGCGGGCACTTCTGGAGGCATCACACCTCCTTCCATGGCACCACACTGCTAACCTCTATGGCGTCCTTTAGTCGAGATAACCACATGAACAAGTTAAAGTTTTTAGTTAGCGTTAGATTAATACTCAAGGGTTTATTGCAATGGAAAGCATGGCGATCCACCGTCGCAGGGTTGAACCTCGTTCTGATACCATATGTAATGACCCCAATCATTACGACTACAAGAGAAGAATAATTTATTTTTTTAGGCAGGAAGGAAATGATGACAACAGATAAACCAACAACCTGACGACGAACACCATGCACGCAGATCAGGCAATGGACAACAACGACTCAACACCTTAGCACTTCGAGCAACAGGGTGAAACATGCAGAAATCAAAGACAGATAGAAATGACTACCCGCCTGACACAAACACGAAAATGCCTACAAGCTAAAGGACAACATCCACAATCTTGACGCTACGGCCTTAATGACCAGTAACTGGAAACCTCTACGACGTGCCAAACCAAAACACGTTAAGCCGTTACAAACCAAGCACCAACATCAAATACAACGAGAAAATACCCACATCGGGAAGCACAAGCCTACGGCCAGGATACCATTCGCATCTATCTGTTAGGGCGTGCAATGACCATTCCCCTCATCAGGGCCCGCATCGATCTGCTCGTCAGATACTATATGTAATCATCCCCCTTTTAAAACAAAAAGCGTCATATAACTGACATATTTATTTTTGTTGCATAAAACACATCACACTTGTTGGGAAACATCCTAAATGCATCATTCACAATTATAAACAAACGATAATAATGCATAATAATTATATGTCAGCAGAAGTCCATGAGCCATGGAATCTAACCATTAACCAATTGTAAAAGTGATCATCCGTCACGTTAAGTTCGTTTGGGCAAGAAGACAAAATCACTACACAATCAATTAACACAGCATAATCTACTTGCGCGCAAGAAGACTAACCATTTGCTAGTCATAAATCAAGTTAAATGTGCGACGCTAGTAAGCTAAACTCAATCATTCATCAATCATCAATATGTATTGGCGCAATAGAACCGCTAAACAATAATCATTCTATTCTACAAGGCATAACCAATATAATGACTCAACCAGTCACCAACGCACTAAATTCATGGCAATCGAGAAATAAATACCAAAAACATCTATCAACGACATAAATTCAAGCGCAACAATCCACTTATTAACCTTCAAGGCGCAACAATTTCTTCTGAACTACTAGAACCTTTAAGGGTCTTCGATTTTCATGCAGTGCACCTTTTTCAACAAGAATGAAAGTTCACTTTTGTTCCAAGAACTAAGAATCCATTTACACACACTTTAGACATAATTAATTCTAAATAGAATAAAATTCTAATTTAAAATGATCTAAAATAAAATTTCTGGCAGAATTAAAATTCTTAAAAAAATTCAGACAGAAACAACTAAATCGGGTAACATTCCACCGGATTAAAAATTTCTAGTTGTAGTTGTATCGAAAAACAAAACTAACTGCAATGGTACAACGACAGGGACTATCTGGAAACATTAACAACGCAAAAATTCAAAATAAAACAGATATTTACGTGCTCGTCAAGTCTATGAGAGGGAAGCCCAGCGCCAAGTGTCGGTGTCTTCAAGGGTTGTGAGACAGGCATAAGGCGAGACTCAGAATCTGCGCCAGGTTTTACTGCTCAAGCTCGAGGGATGAAGTGAAATCACTAGGACCCTGTCTCATATGGGAAGATCGAAGAGATAATCATGAAACACCAAGATGATTATGGGAAGGTCATAGAGGTAGTTTACAAAACGCAGGGTAGGTTTGTGTGAAGGACACACAGCCATGAGGATAACAACATTGAGCACAAGTGTAAAAACACAGAGACAAATGTTGTCTATCCAACACGCAAAGATAATGCGGTTGACCCAAACACAGAGATAAAAATATGATATTTTCTCAGTTAAAATTATCATTTCAATCTATTAAAGAAAAACGAAATAGCTATGTAAAAAAAACATTTAAAAAAAAAGGAGATAACTATGATATTGTTGTCTGGAATATGATATCAAATTTCTGTTACACATTACATAAATTCGCCTTCCAGAATATTTTTTTCCACGATATATAACAAGTCACATCTTATCAAACACCACCACAACAATGTTGTCACATATATAATTTCGTTGGTAAATAGATCGTTGGGTTAAATGTTTTTTATATAGGAAATTAATACTCTACCACATTAATCTATACTACAACATTTATTGTTAATTTCGTTGTTATTGATATGCCAAAAACGTTTTCCAGCATTGAAAGTAGAAATCGTTGGTCTAACAAGATTAATATATTGCTACCTAACAAGATATAGGAATCGCTACCTGCCAAGATATGGCTATCCATAAAATTGTTGTTAATACATAACAAAAATGGCTATCCATTAATACATATCAAGCGGTCATATCAAAAACGTTGTGTAAACACAGGAATTATTCATGTACAAGGCTCTCTAATAATTCATTGTCATATAACATTAAAACGCAGGTATATCAACAATGAGATTCGCTGGAAGATCATGATTCTTTAAAACACACGTAAAGGGTTAAATTCAGAAGTACAACAAATAAAATTGGACACAAGTAATGGTTTATCCAACCATAAAAATGAATTCAACTCTGGATGCCTATAATGGTTATTTCAACAGTAAAACGAATTCCAAAATCCAGGCACAATAAAATCAATCGTTCAGCAATGAATCAGCAAAAATGCAAGGATACTCATACACAAGAAAATGCAAAGACTAATCATTCAGCAATGGGTCGATCAAATGCACAGATTCTCATTCACAAGGAGGGATCAAGGATTAAAGATTAATCGTGAAGGGAAAATGCAGAGGTAATATAACATGCAGAGACCATTGCAAAGGAAGAGATCCAAACGCAGAGGTGTTATAAAAAGTAGAGAGTATTAAGTTGTTCGTAAAGAGAAATGATAAACAATACGCAGAGGTACTCATTCACCAGAAGGCACAAAGACAATCCTTCAACCATGAATCAATAAAACGCAGAGATAATAAGGTAGATGGATGGGAAAACGTTATCCTTCGCTCATCATCCATGCACAGAAAAGCAGGGCATTAGAATCTATATTTCTATTAACACCGAAGTGACGACCTTCGATTCGGCTCCTGGCCGACTGCTCAGGCATGGAATGATGATCTAGGGATAAGGATGGAAGATAAAGAACAATCTCTTCATAATAATCAATACAACAAAACAAAAAAGTCATAGCAAGAAGGGATTGGGTTGCCAATGAAATCAATTCAAAGCAGCGAGCGTAAAGCTATGATGACTTTAAGTTCTCGATTAAAAACGCTGAGTAAAACACATTTCTTTACATAATTGAAGTACAGTAATGAAAGTTCAAGAAAAATAATAATCTACCATTCAAATAAACACATGCGTACCGTAGCCCAAGGTGACAGCTCTGAGTCGTTGTCCCACACGCACTCCGTCCAGTTCCCGCTTTCCGATCGATGTGACTTCATCGGTACCTCCTAGCCAACACTAGGGATACTCTTCTTCCCCCTTATCCCCTCGAGCCTCAAATGGGCCACGCACACTAAACCAAAGAAAATCTAGCACCCATCTCGCCCTGCAAGGTCGAGCTACCACTCATTACCCGAGCTGCGTATCCCAACTCCCACAAGATAAGTCAGTCAAGACAAAAATTCTATAGTGTAATGTTACGCATAAAAGATTTGATCCATACTCCTCCTCCATCCTTTTTATAGAGTTTTTAAGTGATTTCTTTATCAAATTCTCATTTAATTTCTTTTTCATTAAATTAATCAGAAAAAACCTCCCCCGTACACGTCACCCATCCCCCTAGTTGCACCAGAAATTAATTTCATTAATTATTTAATTATTCCTATTTCCCTCACCCACCTAAAAGCATTCATAAAATCGCTCCTTGGTGTCCCCATATTCCCTTACACATTTTAAATGACTTACACCCTTACAAAATTCCTAGTTGAGTTCGTAATTAGAAATTTCTTAAAGGCAAGATTCCTTACTAAGTTAGTCATTCAACTTTTACCTTACGTTTCCCTTTTCCTTTATGTTTCCCACTTTTCCCTTAGTTTCCTATTTCTTTTAAGATTCCCTCTTTTCGCTTTTTATCTAAAACTCAAATTAGCAAGTGTAGAAAAACCACCTCCTTCTCTTTTTAATTAATAAAATTTAATTAGCATATGTAGAAAAACAATCATTTCCTTTTTTAAAAAATTTAATCCCCCAAAGTAATTTGATTTTAATAAATTAATTGAATTTCTTACCCCCTTCTCGTCACATGTTTAATTATGATTATTATTATTTTTTTTACCACAAGTATCACTTAGACATAGATTTTAATTTCCTAGGTTGGGCGACATTTTTATTAGGGAAAATGTTTTTAAATCTTTCTTATCACGTCATTCATTTTAAGTCCGACTAGGTTTATTCACTTACCCGTTGAAATCGCGATGTGCCCTTCAGAACACACTAGGTAATCCAAGAGTGCACTCGCCTTTTTCTGTTTTCCTTGCGTGACGTGCCCTTCAAGACGCACTATGTGCTCCAAGGGTTCCACTCGCCTCCTTCCATTTTCCTTGCGTGACGTGCCATTCAGGACGCACTACGTGCTCCAAGGGTGCCACTCGCCTCTTTCCATTTTCCTTGCACGACGTGCCATTCAGGATTTACTACGTGCTCCAAGGGTGCCACTCGCCTCTTGACCGACTTGGTAGACATAAAAAACCCCTGGAGTCAATACTCCGCTAGGTGATCTTGTGGAAGACTAAGGGCCTCTAAGGAATAAGGCCCCTGCCTTATTGCGTGCCCCTTAGAATCATCCTGAGAGACTATCGCAGTCTGCCCTCATGGCCTCGTGGGTCTTCTCGAACTAGGTAATCGTTAACCTATAGTTTGAGCCACAGTGGGAGTGCTAGTAGGTTGTGGCAGGGTTGATGTCCACACATCTCCCTCAAAGTCTCTGGTTGTCGTGTGTGACCCCTCTACTCCACATGTGAGTCTGGTCGGCAAGCTATTGTCAGCCTGCATCATCAATGAATCATGTCAGCAAAATAATCAATCATCATAACATCTAATCAGATGTACACATGTCATATCTATAACAATAAAACCCTAATAGTCCACTCCCTGACTCAATTTGGAGTCCAAGGGGTTTCATTGATGCCTCTGCATCCTCGAGGTCCAAAGTCCTGCACACTCAGGAGAACCGAGTCAATAGCACATGTCTATGTCAATACAACAAAACAACATGTCATCATATCCATAATGCCTCATAATCATAATCAAACACCCAATAGTATAATAATTCGGATCACTTGCAAGCAAGTGTCCTCAAAGAATAAGTTCGCTTAGTGCGTGCAAGAGCGGGATGTTACAGATGGTGGAAATTGGGATAGTTGTAGGAGAATGTAAGTGGGTTGTGGGATTATCTGAGTTGTGAGTGGATAGTGAGAGACACCCTCTTTTGTGGATTTCTAGCCCCAACTTAGGGGTGACTTGTTGTTGGGGTCTAGAACAACAAGCCTATGTTGGGTGGAACATCTATCCCAAGTAGCTAGTTGCATAACTATTTTATGAAGATAATTGTTTTATCTATTCGTTGTGTTGCACTATGAGTTTTAACTGATGTGCAATTTACCTTGTGTATGAGAATGATTTATATGTTGTTGTAATGAATTATTAGATGCATTCATGTGTTTTTACAACATGTTGTATATGCCTTTAGATAATGGTTAGATCTATGTGATTAAGTAGTTGGTAAGCTACAAGAATTCATTTAACATAAAAAAATAAATTATGTGTATTTTGCAAGTAATGTTCCTCGGTTAAGTTGGGGAACGTTACAAACATCCATTGCATTGGCGGAGACAAGATGTCATAAAACAAAGGAGAACATATTGGGATTCCAACATGTTTGTAAACTAAAATAAATCACTAGTAGAGTGTATTCTTACCTCTTGGCATTCCATAGGAAATCAAAGACTCACAATACCATGGGTTCGATCAACTAATGAGAGATTCCTATCAACCCCTTCCTATTTGGAAACCATAGCAAGAGAGAAATTTCCTAGGAAGAGTCAATTTGGAGGTAAGGACAAGGGAAAGGTAAAAAGGTGTTGGATTCATGCCACTACTCCAAAGACTCATGAAGATCCCTTGCAGACTGAATCAAGAATATAGAACATAGTTTGTAGAGAAACAATTTTTTATTCTGCAATACTTTGATCAACCAAGCCTGACATTTAATTTTTTCCACAAAGTATCCTTGTTGGTGAAATGGATAGGCCATAGGCATACCATTTATAGGGCATGTGGTATCAGAGCAAGTTCATCAGAGACCTTGAAGTAGTTTCCATGGGAAAATATTTGAAGAGGGAGAAGCTAGAAGAGTTGAGAGACTTCAATAGATATATTCAAGAGGATAGTCAGTATTGGAGTCAGAAAGAAAATGATTTGGAGAAAGAAATTTTCAAACACTAGGGCTCCTTCTTTGCCATGAAGGAAAAATTAGATAAGAGCATATTGCAACACTTGCAATTGGGGGACAAATTCACATAGCTGGATAATTGGAAAGAGAAGAGGTTCATCGAAATGACTGCTCAACTATACTGAGATTTGGTAAAGAAGGAAGAAGCATTAGCAAACCTATAATCAATTGTAAAAGAGACCAAAGAAGCAAATCCACCTTCCATTTCCACTGCTAACGTCAGCACCATGACCAAGACAACTCTCGTAAGCTCACTTTCCTTAGACTTTCTTGAACATTTTGGTGAATTTAAAAACTATACTAGGGGCATTGGTTCGAGATTGTTAAGGAATATGGGCTATGATGGATATGTTGATGATTACATATTCTTGAGAAATCCTCTAGGACACATACTGAGTGAATCAGCATGTGAGAGAGCCCATGAGATGGGTGTGTCGTTCCTCTCTGAGACTGAGATGGAACGATGTGTGCCCTTGTGTGTAAGGAGCCCCATGAGATGGGTGTGTCGATGTCTGTGCCCCTGTGTGGGGTGAGGATCCCCATGAGATGGGTGTGTCGATGTGTGTGCCCCTTTGTGGGGTGAGAATTCCCATGAGATGGGTGTGTCATTTGATATTAAACGATGTCTACTCCTATGAGGGGTGAAGGTGCCCATGCGATGGGTGTATCGCTCTCCTATGTGTAGAGAGTTGAGATGATGTGGTACTCCAAATGATTCTCTTGTGAGACTTAGTGAGATAGAGATCTATTGAGTATGACGTCCCTGTGGATGATCACAAGTGGAAGTGCCCCTAGTGGTTGAGCACTAGTGGTTGTGTGAGATCCCTTGCTATATTGTCTAAGAGTAAGATTTACCTGTAACCCTAATTGTGATGGTACAGGTCGTCCCCACCATAAAGTGAAATATAATTAATGTAAAAGATAGTTAATATTGTAATTATTAATTATATTCTGAGGTATTGAGGTCAGCCATGTTGTGCCAATAGACACCACTTTTGATGTGTTCAGCCTAGTATAAATAAAGGTGATTTTCCCATTGAGGAAACACACAACGTACATGTGATTTTGGAAATTTCAGAAAGTACATATTTTAGGGTTGAAGTGCGCACATCTCTTAGGCGCTAGCTTCCTGGTTTTGGAGAGCACCCTTTTGTGTTCTAGGTATATGGTGTGGGAGGTATTTCTCTTGAGAATATAACAAAGGATTGTTGAGTTTTCTTCCCTTGTTGAGAAGGGTTTCCCACGATATTTCTTCTCTTCTTGTGCATGGTATTTCTTCTTATGATCTTGGTTATTGCAGCAATTTTGAATGGTGTAGCTGCATTTGTTTATGGTTCAAGTAAATGCTAAAATTGAAATAAACCTCATGCTTGAGCCTAGCATAGTAAAAATTCAAGA
>JASDQU011455227.1:0-18651 GCA_032191745.1 Picea mariana
CCACATCCTTCAACGCTTGTCGATAACAACAAGCATCTTCGTTAAGCGACCACTTTGGAGGCACCTCACCTTTCAAGGTACAAGTTAATTTTGATATTCCTCTATTTGAAGGACAAATAGATGCAGAAGCCCTAGAAAAATGCTTAACTCTGCTAGAAGGTTATTTCTCTGTTCACAATTTTTCACAATTTTTTCGAAAAAGAAAAGATCACCTTCGCACTCCTTAAAGCTCTCCCTCATGTCAAATATTGGTGGGAAACTTACTGGGAGTAAAGTTCCATGGAGAAGTCTAGAATATACAGGGTCAATCCCACTTGGGATTTTTTTGTGGATGCGGTAAAGGAACAGTATTACCCTATTGGAAACTATGAAGACCGGTACATGAGATGGACCACATTGCGGCAAGAGAGGGGCCAAGTAATTCTAGAGTTCACCAATACCTTCCATACTTTGCCCACCAAGCTGGGTATCAAAGACTCCGAGCGACATTTAGTTCTGAAATACCGTGGGGCTCTACACAGATACATCTAGACTGAAATGGATTTTCTGGACATCTCATAACTCGGTGCTGCTTATCGATATGATGTTAATCGAGCAGAAATTTAAGCACCAGAACAAACGAGATTTCGGATCTGTAAATCTGCAACAACCAAAGTATGAAAAAGACAACCCTAACAAATAGTCTCCCGAAAACCAGTCCAAGACACAGGAAAAGAAGGGTCATGGGAAGACAAAGAAGGACACCGGAAAATGGTGCCATTTCCACAAAATCCCCTGGCACAACACCGATGAATTTCACTCAAAATAGTCATTGGTGGCCGAGATCAAAGACAAGGAGCCAAACCCTGATTCAGAATCCGATTCTGAAAATATTGGTAAAGGACTAATCATTGATGCAGACCCCACTGCTATTGTCGCAACCGCAACAATTCAACTAGAAGAACCAACAGATCCCGAAGAGGGGGAGCACCTTTTTCATTCACAGATGTGGGTGAAGGGGACCCCACTGCATTTTATTATTGATAGCGGAAGCCAGAAGAACCTCATCTCAGTAGAGGTCGTCAAACAGTTGGGATTGTCAACAACACCACACCCGCATCCATACAACATCGGGTGGCTTCGGCAAGGATGAGATCTCCGTGTCAGCCAACAGTGTCGATTGTCATACGGCATCCAACCCTTCAAGGATGAGGTATTATGTGATGTTGCCCCATTGGATGTTTGTGATGTTCTCTTGGGCCAACCATATATGTGGAGATGCCATGTTGTTTATGAGTCTCGACCCTGTAGTGTCATTTTTACTTTGAGGGGTCATCTCTACAGAATACCAGAGGTAGTTCCAACTACTGTTCCACCTAAAAAGTGTCGCAAGGTAGTATCTCATACTGCAAAATTTAGCTTCTTCACAATCTGTTCAAAAGAAGAACAGAAGGACACTGCAACCACTATAGCCTCGCCCCAAGCACCTTCTATCAAACAAAAGAAAGTTGACAAGGTTGAAACAAAGCGCAAAGATTCCTTCTGCACATCATCCTATCATGTAGCCCGACTTGTTGAACGGCCTCAGCCTCAACAGGTTTGTGACAAACTTCCACAAACTGAGCTGCACGACGTCTCCAGCAATACAAGAAGCTCACCAAGATGCAGATCCAACAAATGCTTTTCCCTCTCCCCTGGGAACTCAACACAATGGATACCATTGCTTCCTAAGGAGGGAGGATTGATCCAGGTGGATATCGATGGCCACCCACCTTTTCCAACTGGCTCAAAACAATTTTCTGGCAATTTTGGCAATTTACTATATTTAGTAGGTTTTAACTTCTAGGGCCATTTTGAGGGCCCAAATGAAGGTTTTCGATATTGAAGTTCTCAATGATAGTCAAAGACATGATTGAGCCACCAAAATGAATCTCTTCGACGATACCTTTCCAAGGAGCTATCACACGCCTAAAACGGAGATCATATGCAAAAGTTACGACCCCGAGAAATCGATGTACTCACTTACCCAAACGGGGTCCACGTGACTTTTGGCGCTTCATCTCCTAGGGTTAGGTTTTTGGATGTCTAGGGTTTTTGGCATTCCTGCTTATTGTAAAAAGGCTTTCAGAGCCTCATTGTAATCATTTTCTTGCGAATGCGAGTAGCCGTCACATCTCTTCTTAGAGATAAGCTGCCACCATTCTAGGGAGTCTTTCACTCTGTATTTTTACAGTCTCTGTACATTTCTTTCATTAATAGAAATCATGTATCAATGTATACTTGTTTTTATGGTTTCATCTCTGATACATTTATGTTATATTATTGAATATCTGCGATATCTCTGTGCATTTCTTTGTTATATCTCCGCTCTCATTTTGTGCCGAAAATAATCCGGATCAGAGATCTTGTTCTCTTCTTTTCATTTCTGTCATGTTGTTGACAATGGTGCCAAAAGGAAGGACCATGTTTAAATATAAATGGTCTTTATCTTTTAACTCTGCCTGCAAATGTTCTAGCAACCTATGTGCCCTCATTCCAAGGGAAGTCATGGTTTGCGATGTTTCCTAGGCCTCATCAATCAATTTCATTCTTTTCTTGATATTATTCTTCACATATCCTCTACAGGATGCGAGGAGACTGGAGGATCCTTTTAACTTGGCTGCAAGAGTCTTTGGCATGGCTATTGCCAAAGGATTGGCAAGCAATGGCATAGGAATCAAAGCTTCTTCCAATTCCTTGACCCGATCCTTCAATCTTCCATTCTTCGCTTCAATGCTTCCAATGGAATCATCAAGAGCATCTCCAGTCACTATGTGAAGTTGACAGATTTGGGACAACCGCATATTGGCAAGGTTAACCTCTGAACGATATTTTCCTTTCTTATTTTTTACATATTTTTTTTCAGTAATTGTTTTTTTAGACTGGCTGTAAAAAACAATGATCTGCAACATGAAGGATTCATCTTCATCGAAATGTTCGGTATAAGATATGTCCATTAGATGACTATGCTGGATCGCGTCTACGGGCTGATCAAGGTAGCATAATATGATATCCAGATCAGGTTCAAGTTCCATGTTCTCACTCTGAATTTCGGGCTCTTCCGCCTGTCCCACAATTTTTTTTCTCTTCTTGTCCACTGGAAGCTTGTAAGAAGTATCATTTTTAGGGTGAGGAGGGTCGTTATCTCCTCCGTTTGAAGAACTCTAAGTTTCTTTTTTTCTATGGTGGGCCGTTGGAGCGATGCTCCAAGATGTTGTACTTTTGGGAGTGCTATTCGCCGATTGAACACTCTTCTCATTGGGGTATTTTCCCTGTTGATTTTTCAATTCAGTGGTGCTTTGGAGTGTGTCTAGGTCATCGACATTAGAAGCATGAGCGTTGTTGCCAGTGTCTCTATTTTCGGTCAGGTGTTTTTTGAAAAAACAATTTCCCAAGCCAAGTGTTTGTAAATGTTGTAACAAAAATTTTGTCGAGATCGAACCCTATTAGGGTTTCATCATATCTTAGGTTTAGGTTGCTAAAATGGGCTACAAATTCTTCAATTTTTTTGATGTTCCTCAACACAAAGTCCCTGACTTTCCAAGGCAGAGGAATGAACTAATTTTTCTTCTTCTCTTGGAATAGATGCAACCAGTAGTTGTATTGCCTTGCTACTTCCGTGACAAATATTTTGTCCGTAATGTGACATGGAAGGAGAGTAGGTTTTTCCTTGGAGCCAAAAATCCTTATCATAGTGTAATTATCCAGATATTCAATTGCCCCCTTCCTGTCCAAAAAACTGGTTTCCTAGTCATATATCCGAGGAGCATCTTCTCCCAACAAAAAAACTTTGAAAATAGACACAAAGCCATTAAAAACCTCATAAAAACAGTGGGAGGCCTTGTGCTTCCATAAGGCCGGGTACCAGAACGTTACTGGGTCGAATTCCCAATTGACCTTTTTGGATAGAGACAGTTTTGGAAACTGGCAGCAATGCGCTATCGCAAAAACTAAGTAGGACGACATATAAAATATCTTCTCCTTTTTGAATCTTGACAATTGGGAACAGATTTCATGGGAAATTAGCTTGCCCCAATAAAAAAGGCTTGTTCCTTGACTGTGAAATACAAAATATACAGAGCCATCCAGGAAACAGTTGTTGTGGAGTCCTGCCCCGTTATTCTTGTAAACAACCAAGAAATTTCCCGGTATGGATTTCTAAATGAACTAACCTGGAAGCTTGTGATATATTCAGGAACTACCATTGGGTCTTCCAAGAACTCGGGGCAAGAGTTCCAACCCGTTATTATGCTTTCTTAGGACTGCTTGGAATCTTCTCCTTTGAACGTCAATGTTGGTTCCGACAATCTTAACATCTGGCGGAAGAACTGAGGTGGCAAACAAATAGAAGAGCGGTCCCATAGTGGAATAATTCTTTGGGCTGGGATAAATTTATCGACGCACCAAGAGACCAGCTCCTTACAGTCAAAAACTTCAGGAACACATCCTAAACGAGCAATCCCAGAGGTCCAAATTACTTCGTTCTGGGTAGCATGTGATAATAAGAATATTCCCTAAACCATTGGAAATCCTGGTCCTCGCGCCCGAAGTTGTTCACTGTATCTCCACAGAACTGCTATCGAGATGATGCCATAGGTTTATGAGAACGTTCGTTTGCTACAAACGATGATTGAAATGAATAGTTGGAGGCGATAATATTAGTCTCTGCAATTGTTGGTTCAATGCTAATCAACGGTAAAGCTCCTCGAGCCTTTCGCTGATTAATGACAATCTCTATGGGTGTTGTATGGTGAATTGTTAGTAGTAAAGCTTATTTATTGCATATTTAGAAGTGCAAAGGTGGCGGGTATGGTGAAGATCAATTAAGGGTTGGAGGTTTCATGAACGTGCCAACCTGACGAGGTGCGAGTGACATTTCATGATTTTTAAATTAACACTCGGAAGGAATAATATAATGCTCTGAAAATATTGGCTTAATGCATATTAATAGGAGATCTCCTTGAGCCTTTCTCCCATCAATGGCAATCTATATTGTTTCTGCACGATGAGATGTTATAATTAAATGTCACTAATTGCATATTTAGAAACAAGATATATATATATAAACAAGTGCGAAGGTCACAGAGATGGGGAAGAACAAGGAATGAATGACAAGGTCTGAAAAACGGTTGGACGAGATTCAAAATAGGGTTACGGGGATACTTAGGAGAGGTGATTGTCCGACGATCAAATTTTATGTATCAGATTTTTTGACTGCAATACATGTAAAATGGAAGAGAGTACGATGGGGCCGTTTAGTGGCGGTTTTGTATATTTGAGGAATTCTGAGAAAGTGGCTAAGTATGGAATAGGGAAACGCTGGGTTAGACTCGTTTTCGGAATTGAGGATTGAAGATTTCATGGACGGACCAAACCGACGACGTGAAAATGACATTCCATGATGTTTGAAATAAACACTCGGAAGGGATAATACAACCATCCATAAATTTTGATTTTATGCATATTAATGGGAGATCTCCTCAAATATCGGTTTAGCATTAACGCTTGTTAAGTGCATACTTAGAAATAACAACGTATATGTAATTTCCAATTGGTAATTGCAAAGGGTGTGGGCACAAGAAACAGTTATTAGGAATTAGATATTTCTTGAACTCGCCAACCTGACGATCCACTAAAGAAATTTGAAGAAATGGCCAAGTATGGAAAGCGGGCAGACGAGGTTCTAAATGGGGTGACAATAGTTCCACAAGAGATGTTCGGACCCGACGGTCAAATTGTATGTCTCAGAAGTTTTCAGTGCAAAATGTGTACCACTGAAGAGGGCATGACAGGTAGACTGTTATATGGAAGATGGTGTGATATGAGTTCGGTTGTAAATTTGTATATCGTGGAAGTCAAGGTATTATTTGCAGTTCACAGAAAAATAGAAGTTCTATCTAGAGCCCGCCTACCCATGAATCCGCGATCGGAGAAGTGACTGGACATTGAATGTGGAAGCGAGCGGTCAGAGTTGCAATATAAAAGCACAAGTGCAAATCTGAACCCGCAAGTCCGCCAACCCGCATAGCTAGACATTTTTGGAAAAATGACTAAGTGACGAGAAAGATAAAGTACAGGGAAAAGATAACCAAGAATTTTGTTAAGTATAGAAGATGTATGTCGATCTTTTCTGCATGTTTCTGGAGAAATTATATATTGATTCCATATACTTGGAAAGAAGTGCGAAGGTGGCGGGCACAAAAAATAGCGACTACGAAATGGAAATTGTCTGAACAGGCCAACTCGATGATCCATGGAAGAGATTGCAAGAAGTGGTTGTGGAAAGTGGATGGGCAGGCTTCAAAATAAGATGACAAGGGTTCCCGAGGAGACATGAGGCCCCGACGGTCAAATTGTATTGATCGAAACTTTTGAGTGCATAGTGTATAAGACGGAAAAAGGGTTGATGTAGGCATCCAGAAGGAAATTTGTATATTACGGAAGTCGTGGGGCTGTTTGCAGGTCAAGGAACACTGAAAATGCACTCCGCCTTTTCGAGAATCCGCAATTGTAGTCCTCAGAACTTTCGTGTGCAAACTGTGTATCAAAAAACATGGTTTGATGTGGGAGTGCGGAAGTAAATTTGTATATCGCGGAGGTCCGTGTGCTATTTGTAGGCAACAAAAAAATGAAAGTGCAATATAGAGGTCGCTTGCCTGGGAATCCACGATATGAGAAGTTCCTACGCATTGAATGGGTGACGGTTTCTCCGATTCACGATATAAAAGAACGAGTGCAAATGTGAACCCGTTAGTTGACCAACACGCGCATTGAGACATTTTCGGAAAAATGACTAAGTAACAAGAAAGAGAGTAGAGGGAAAAAGGAAACGCGGATTTGGTTAAGTATAGAAGGGGGAAAAGAAGGTCCAATATATTCAAATCTATAATAGATATTCCATTTCCTGGCAAGACCTTTTATGTATGTTGTTGGAGAAGTTGTATACATATTGCATATACTTGGAAAGAAATCTGAAGGTAGCAAGCACAGGAAAGAGCAACTAGAAATTTGAAATTTCCTAAACTCGAGAACTTGACGATCCATGAAAGAGATGTCAAGAAATGGTTAAGTATGAAAAGTGGTTGGACGAGCCTCAAAATAGGGTGAGGAGTTCCTGAATAGACATAAGGCCTCGACTATCAAATTGTATAAATTAGAACATTTGAGTGCAAAATGTGTAACACAAAAAATGGGATGATGTGGGAGTCTAGAAGTAAATCTGCATATCGTAGAAGCCATAGTTTTTCTTGTAGGTCACAGAACAATTGAAAGTGCATTTTAGACAAAGTGGAAGCGCTCGGTCGAAACACGTGAATTCGCCAACCCGCGCAACAAGACATTTAAAAAAAAACGACTAAATAACCAGAAACATAAACTATAGTGGATAAAAGAGTGGGAGAATAGAAAGGCAGAGGGAAATTTTCGTAAGTGGGAATTGGTTTCAAACAAACCCCATTGTTGCAAAACCATTATTTTCTAGTAATTATCAGCAAATGATTTCTTGAAGATTAGATACATTTTTCCATGACTGTAACATATTAACTTAAGTATTAAACTTCTTGCATTATGGGTTGTTATCAGTAAAGCTTAATAATTGCATGCCTAGAAACAAGAATGCCGATCTTGCTGCAACATTGTGATTTGGTAGTGCTATGTTCTATTTGCATCACAAATAGAATTGAACGTTGGTTTGAAAACTATCTGAAATTCATTTTTTTGTTTCCATAAAATCCTGATGGAACGACATATTGCATTGTCATATAATTGTTAAATGTTCCATTTTAGAACAAATTACGTAAGCGAATACAATATCAAAGAATTGCGAGACTATCAAACCATGCCAATGAGAAGAGGTGTTAAATCGAGAAAACAAGCAACAAACAAGATTCCAAAGGCAATTTTTTTATAGTAAATCCATTCAAATAAAACAATACTGAGCATTGTATATCTATGCTTAGAAATTGGACCAAGTTCTTTGGGCCAAAACATTGAACATATTTTCCATAGACACATGCACAGGATCTACAACATGTAGGAGCCATCGAGATGCTATTCAACATGCATAGAAAACTTATTACCATGCTTTATTTTTCAGGAAATCCTTGCAGCCTTCTCCTCGGTGGATCAATGTCCGGTGCCCCGATCTCAATATTTTGCAAAAGACCTGAGCCGAAAAAGAAACAGGAAAGTGGGTTCGCAGCGGGGTAGATCCTTGGTTTGAAGCAGATGAACAAAAGACATGTGGTAAAATTCATAGTTCTCACAAGCTTCCCGTGAGGAACAAGACTAAAAAACATTGCAGGGAAAACGAAATAGCCCAAAACTGAAAGTTAGGACACACCAAGAAACCAACTCCTCACATTTGAAAACTTCAGGGACACAGGTTGCATGTGCAATTGCAGAGGCCCAAATTAGTCCATTCTGGGTGGAAGGAGATGACTAGTATGAATATGCCTTGCACCAATGGTAGTTCTGGTCCTCATTCCTTAAGATGTTAATTGCATATCCAAAGAACAGGGCAGTGGTCCCGCAATTGAATAATTTTTTGGCTTGAAATATATCTCTGGGAGCATCAACAGATCATTTCCTTACATCCGAAGAATTCCGCCCAGAACAAACTAATCTGGACCTCTAGAATTCCTAATTTTGGGCTGCAAAGTGGATATTGTGTTCAATGTCGGTTTCTTTTCTATAACCCATTCTTTTGGTGTTGTCAGGACTGCCATCGTCGAGCCGGGAAGTGCCACCTGTTATAGTTGATTTCAATTTGGGCGTAGTAGTGGGACCAATCTTTGTATGTCCATCATCCATTGTCATATCATCGTCCATCAGATCATCTTCTTCCGGCTCAAAATCCATCGCATCAACATCTGTGCCAGGTATCAATGCAAGTCGGAAAGTTGTTTGAGCAGGCAGGGTTGCATTGGAATTGTTTGGCTTGAAATATATCTCTTGGTGCACCAAGGGACCATCTCCTTTTTTTCTCGTGGGTAGAGGGAGATGAGTAGTAAGAATATTCCCTGGAATAATGGTACCTTTGGCCATCATGTCCAAACGTGTTTACTGTATCTGGACAGAAATTCTCATAATTTAACGAGAATTTCCATTTGCTCCAGATGATGTTTGAAATGAAAATTGAGGAGGGATAATACAACCGTCCAAAAATCTTGGTTTAATGCGTATCAATGGAAGATATCCTTGAGCCTTTCGTTGATCAATGACAATCTCCAGGGTTCGTGCGTAATGAGTTGTTACCATTAAAGATTACTAACTGCATATTTAGAAAAAAGTGCGAAGGTAGCGATGAAGACGAAGGACAATTAAGAATTAGAGATTTCGTAAAGGCGCTAACCGACTCACGCATGAAATATTGCATCATGTTTGAAATGAATACTTGAAAAGGATAACATTCTTCTCCGCAAATCTTGGTTTAATTCGTATTAATGACAAATCTTCTCCAGCCTTCTGGACATTAATGACAATCTTAACGGTTCTTTCACGTTGAAATACTAACATTAAATCTTTAATTGCATATCTAGAAAGTACGAAGGTAGTGGGGATGGTGAAGAGCGAGCAAGCATTGCACATTTCATTTTCCCGCCAATCCGCGAAACAGATTTCAAGAAATGCCTAAGTATAGAAAGTGGTCGGGTGGGTTTCAAAAATAGGGCCACAAGATATACCCAGGAGACGTGAGGGGCCGATGGTCAAATTGCATGTCATAACGGAAGATTTCGGCCATCAATTTGTATATCGTGGAATTTTGGGTGCTCTTTGTACGTAGCAGAACAGTGGAAGCGCAATGTTGAGAAAGCCTAGACAAAACCCGACGATGGTAATAGTGGCCAAGTATGAAATGGACAAGCGGTTGGTCAGACTCGTGATATAAAGACGTGAGGGGCCGATGGTCAAATTATATCTATCCCAACTGTTGCAAGGGTCAATTTGCATATTGCGGAACTTCGGGTGTTGTTTGTAAAAGCATGAGACATTCGGAAAAAGGACCAAGTAAACAGAAATTGAAAGAAAAAGAGATAAAGGGGAATTTTCTTGCTAATTTGTAGATCACGGAAGTTCGGGTGTTGTTTGTAGGCAGCAGAACAATGGAAGCGCAGTGTTGAACCCGTCTATCCGGGAACGCGCGATTCAAAAATTTTGTTCAATATAAAACGGGGAAGCGGTTGATCGAGCTGGTGATATAAAAGTAACAGGGGAAATCTGAAGACGTGAACCATCAACTCCTGCAGCTAGACATTTTCCAAAAAATGAGTAAGTAACCAGAAAGGGAAAGTAGAGGGATAAAAGAAAGGGGATGGAAATTTTTGGAAGCGGGAATTGGTATAAGAAAGCGAGGCATGGTTATAGTTTCCAGGATCCACAAGATATACCTAGGAGATGTGAGGGGCCGATGGTCAAAGTGCACGTCACAATGACAGATTTCGACCATCAATTTGTATATCGCAGAATTTTGGGTGCTCTTTGCACGTAGCAGAACAGTGGAAGCGCAATGTTGAGCAAGTTTGGCTAGGAACCGACGATGGTAATAGTGGCCAAGTATGCAATGGACAAGAAGATGTTCGGACTCATGATATAAAAGAATTAGAAATAGTCAGAACATGAATTATTGATGGGCTTGAAAATAGGCCCACAAGCTTTACTCAGGAGACGTGAGGGGCCGATGGTCAAAATGTTTTTACCCCAACTGTTGAATGAAATTTGCGTAACACGCAACAAGAGACAATGATGGATTTTGAGGGTCAATTTGTATATTGCGGAACTTAGGGTGTTGTATATAAAAGCAGGAGACATTCGGAAAATGGATATCTGTAAAAAGGACCAAGTAAACAAAAATTGAAAGAAAAAGAGATAAATGTGAATTTGTTTGCTAATTTGTAGATCGCGGAAGTCCGGGTGTTGTTTGTAGGCGACGAAACAATGGAAACACAATGTTGAACCCATCTATCTGGGAACCTACGATTCAAAAAGTTTGTTCAATATGAAACGGGGAAGCGGTCGGTCGGGCTAGTGATATAAAAGTAACAGGGGAAATCTGAACACGTGAATCCGCCAACACCTGCAACTAGACATTTTCTGAAAAATGAGTAAGTAACCAGAAAGGGAAAGCAGAGGGAAAAAAGAAAGGGGATGGCAATTTTTGGAAGAGGGAATTGGTATAAGAAAGGCCCATTGATGGAAATTGGTATAAGAAAGTGAGGCATAGTTATAGTTTCCAGGATCTGTTTGTATAAGAGAAGCGTCAAAAAGCTACAAGAAAATCAATTTTGGGATGTTTTAAGTAAAGTTATTGTATTGTTAGCTTAACTGCAAGTAGAACAACGACGAATTTGAATTTTAATGTCCTCTCGTTGATATGATAGTTCTATTGGAATTTGCACAATGTATATTGTTTTATTTCAAATTATTCCAGGAGATGAATTTTGCTAAGTTCATCGATAAAAAAAAAGTGCTAAAAACAACATAAAGGGGAATTTTTTTGCTAATGTGTAGATCACGGAAATCAGAGTGTTGTTTGCAGGCGGCGGAACAATGCAAACACAATGTTGAACCTGACTATCCGAGAACCTGCGATCAAAAAATTTTGTTCAATATGAAACATGGAAACGATTGGTCGGGCTGGTGATATAAAGTAAGTGGAAATCTCAAGACGTGAATTCGCCAACTCCTGCACCTAGACATTTTCTGAAAAACGAGTAAGTAACCAAAAATGCAAAGCAGAGGGAAAAAAGAAAAGGGGATGGCAATTTTCAGAAGTGGGAATTGGTATAAGAAAGTGCATTGATGGTCTTGACAGTAACCATGAAGTGCAATAAACATGTGAACATGTCCTTCAATCAAGGAATAGATACAATGAGCCATGCTTATAGTTTCCAGGATCTGTATGTATAAGAGAAGCGTCGAAAAACTACAAGAAAATCAATTTTGGGATGTATAAGTAAATTTATTGTACTGCTAGCTTCACTGCAAGTATAAAAACGACGAATTTGAATTTTAATGTCCTCTCGTTGATATGATACTTTCATTGGACTTTGCATAGAATATATTCTTTTATTTCAAATTATTCCACGAGATTAATTTTGCTCACTTCATCGACCAAGGAAAAGTGCTAAAAATAAGATAAAAGGGGAATTTGTTTGCTAATTTGTAGATCCCGGAAGTTCGAGTGCTATTTGCAGACGACAAAACAATGGAAATGCAATGTTGAACCCGCCTATCCGGCAACCCACCTATGCGGGAACCCATGATCCAAAAAGTGTGTTCAATACGAAACAAGGAAGCATCCGGTTGGGCTGGTGATATAAAGGCAAGTGGAAATATGAACACGTGAATCCACCAACTTCCACACCGATACAATTTCCCAAAAACGAGTAAGTAACCAAAAAGGGAAAGCAGAGGGTAAAAAAGAAAGGGGATGGCAATTTCCGGAAGCACAAATTGATGTAACAAAGTGCCATTGATGGTCTTAACAGTAATTATGAAGTGCATTAAACATGTGAACATGTTCTTCAATGAAGGAATAGATACAATGAGTGATGCTTATAGTTTCCAGGATCTGCTTGTATAAGAGAAGCATAAAAAAGCCACAAGGAAAATAATTTTTGGGATGTCTAAGTAAACTTATTGTACTGTTCATCACAAGTATAACAACAACAAATTTGAATTTTATTGTCCTCTCGTTGATATGATAATTCCATTGGACTTCGCATAGTATATATTCTTTTATTTCAAATTATTCCACGAGATTAATTTTGTTAAGTTCATCAATCAAACAAAAGTGCTAAAACGAGCCACATACCACATTTTGCGTCACAAAACTTATATCAAAGGGAAAAGTATGTCCTCTATAGTCTTTAAGATCATAGAAAAATTGCGAAGATCCTGAATGTATTATTAATTTTCCAGAGCGAAGCATACAACCAAGAACCAAGTAAATATATTGATATATTGATATATTGAACAAGAAATGGAATTCCATTATATATCAAACAATTCGATATATATTAAAAAACACATTGTCCCATTGGTTTTCATTTCCTTGACAGAGCTTGACACGCTCTTTTTTTTATTATTATTATTTTATTATTTTATTTTTATTTTTTTTCATCCGATATGCAATATTGCATTGTCCTCATTTAAGGTAAATTTGCTATGTATCCTAAAGTCGCGCAACATGCATACACTCTTTTCCTTTTTCTGTAGGTATGCTTCATATGGAAATTCTGCTAACTCAGGAAGCACATCTTGTAACAGAGGCCGTCGAATTGTACAATGCACGATTGTGTTGCCAACGGTTCAGATAGCAGCATTGAGGCAATTTTTATATATGGATGGACATTTTTTACTGCATTGAAGACAATCAGGGGGTCGAGTACGCATTCGATGCAACCAAAACACCTTCAACCTGGAAATGTGAGCATAACAATTAATATATTAAACAATATAATTTACAACTGCACCCCCCAAAAAAATTAGGAAAAAAAATGCAGAGATTTGGTTAAGGCTATTTGTATGAGCAAAGTGAGGATGAAACTGTAGATGTTTACGCACAACAGTTGTAGAGCTATTTAGCTTTTTGAGATCCTGTACTATGTCTGCTCGCAACTCTGTCACAAATGTTGATTGAGTTGTGCAAAAGATCCTTTCTTTACCATCTCTTTTCTTTGTTATATTTTTGAAGAGCATAAGTGGAAATTTCCCTTTATGCAATTGTTGTTCGATTGAGGAAAACAAATTTGAATAAGTATCGAACAATTGCAACTGCAACATGGAATAGTGAAATATTTGTGGAACTTAACCGAGATACATGGACATGTGAAAGAAAATGACACAACTGGATATGGAGAACGATACCATTGCCTTGTCGTTGTCTGACTCTCCATCTTTTATATGGAGAATGTGTTGCGAGCCAAGTTTTATCACGAATGTCACAGCTGCACCAGTGGTTTCGATTGGGTAAATGTCGTTGCTTTGTGCAAGTTGGCTGATAATTGTGTCCGAGACGAAACAATATTCTGAACAAATAGTGGGGATTTTTTCCATGATACTTGTTTCGTTGAGTGATATAATCTGATCACAATCACCACGGTCATATATTGTTTTGGGCAATATATTAAAATTTGTAATGGATATCCCATTACTTGGAAATATCTTTTCTGCATGTTTGTGTACAAGTTGTGTAGGAATAATTAGTGTAACTGTCATGAGGGCCTCCTTGTCTGTCATCTTAGCATGCATAATGGATCTAGTTTTTTTTCCTTGTCCAAGTAGGTTCTATATACGACCATTATGTCTCCGATGAACACTTGTCCAGTTTGACGGTTGTTTAAGACCTTTATTGATAGTATTTTGGGTGCTACAAGTTTAGACCCAGTGACAATTTTTGAACATGAAAAGGTAATGTGAATTATTTTGTTTGTTTTCTTTTTTTTTCCTGCCATGAATGTACAAGTAGACACACAGCTTGGATGAACTATGGAGCCAGGGTTTTGCAACTAGACCTCTTATTTTGTGGAGCCTGCACTGTGTTCGTTGTCTTGCTTGCACTTGTTGATACTTCTTGTGAACTGCAAAGTATGTGTTGCAGATGACATCAACATACTCACCATGCCATAGATGAACACATACCTGAGGATATTTGTTTGGTAAAGGTACGAGTAACATAATGTATGCATCTTTACCTTTGGCCTTATTGGTCTACTGATGTCTGGGATGATTGACTACTCATGGGCATGTCACTAGTCCAAATTTTTCTGATACAAGCATGTGTAGTTCAACATCAGAAGGACTAAACAAGCATATGCATTGTATATTGTCCATTATTTTTATTAATGACACATGCAGGGTCAAAGGAGATGGAATATGAAATACGGTGTGAAGGGATACCTAGGAAACATGATGACCCGAGGGTCAAATTGTATGCCTCGGATTTTTTGATTGGAAAATTGTGTAACAATAAATAGGGTGTGATGGCGGGGTAGGAGGGCCAATCTTTATATAGCGAAACCTCTGAGGCCATACACACAATCTTGAACTCGTGCCAGCTGAGTATCCACAATCAAAAAAGTGGGTAAGTATGGAATATGGTAGAAGTAGGACCATAAATGTGAACCCATGAGTTCGCCAACCCGTGCACCAAGGCAATTTCGGAAAGACAACTAAGCAGAGAAATCAGAAAGCAAAAGGGATAATAGAAAATGGAAAGCCCATTATTTCCAAATCATCGTTTTCTAGTCCAATATTATATGCCCCAATCCATTTTTTATGTTTAATTTACTAGCACAGTGGGTATACCTTTTCAAATATTGCACAGCAGAACCCTTTGTTGTTGCATATAAGAAATAATCTTCCTTTCCAATCAATATGTTTCTTCCAAGGTAGCAACGCCGAGTATACAATGGACATGAAGGCAAGTTAGTATGAAGAAAGACATATA
This sequence comes from Picea mariana, assembly GCA_032191745.1. Classification (NCBI taxonomy): domain Eukaryota; kingdom Viridiplantae; phylum Streptophyta; class Pinopsida; order Pinales; family Pinaceae; genus Picea; species Picea mariana. Next base: position 15,470 of record JASDQU011455227.1, read on the forward strand.
AAAGAAAGAAATACAGTTCTATTTATTTCAATGTAGCAACAAAGAGAATACGATTCAAATGAGAATAAGCAAAAATATATGTAGTATATACACACAGTAGAAAAAGGTGCAAAGCAGTAGACCAAGTAGAACAAATACACAGACAATAAATGAAATACTAAACACTGGAATATGAAATAACAGTACATGTATGCACCTCTGCAACTCGTCGTCTATATTCGCGCCAAATAGTCCATCGTCCTCTCCAACCACTCTGTTTGTTCAAATGCAAGAATGCAGGAAAAATACAATGGACACAGGAAGACATGTAATGAAGATAAGTTACTATGTATGAAGGCACAAAATATCTACATAAAACAAACAAGGTGAACACATATACATATAATAAATGAAATACAAACAACGGAATATGAAATAAAAATACAAGCATGTACCCTTGTATCTCGTCTTCCACTGTTGTACTTAAGACTACTTCATTTTCTCCAGCAATTCTATTTGTTTGAACATGGGAACACACAAAATACAATGAACATGAACGGAAGTTGGTATGCAGTGGAGAACAAGTAATATGTACATACAGTAAATGAGAATCAACAAATAGAATAAAATATAGTCAGAAACATGAACCTTTGCTTTTCTCCATCCATGGTTGTAAATATATAAAGTTTTTCCCTGCCCAAAAGACACAAAATATTAAGAAACTGCATGGACATAGCTAAATGATTTTGATTTTCTGTGGCAAAGTATCCAGATATGCTTCTAGACATGGAAATACAATTTTGTTGTATCTTTGGTGTACGTATGTTATCTCAGGAACAAGACAAATTGTATCGTGGTCACACTAGTATGTGTAAAGGATAAAGAAGTTGTATTGTGATATGGGCACATTTCACCATATATGGTTAATAAGTTCATTTTTGCACATGTTTTATCTTAACAAAAAAAAAACGAACACTGCAATTGCACATGCAGTTGTCCAATTATTTCTTATGCGACTTTTTTGCATCACGTCAACACTGAAGTATCAACAAAATTTTATAGCAGAACAAGAGGGCACAGAACAAGCGCCAGATTTCGGCCTTGCTAGACATGAAAAACAACACAACCACAGGTCAACTCGCGTGTGCAGGGTCTGAACACCGCAAAGCGCCCCCCCAAAAAAAAAGAAGAAAAAATGAAAAGACAACTCCAACCACCGGTGCAAGACCCTAACCCTGCAAAGCTGAAGCAAACAAAGGAAAACAACAAGCACCAAACCAATGATAAAGCACGAACAAGGCCGATTGCAGCAACAGGTCCCCAAGCTTGTAAACTTGATCCTAACAACAACAACCAACAACCAACAAACCACCGAACCAACAAACAACATATGTATCTCCAACGAATACCAAACTACAGCCGAAGCACAGAAGGAACCAGAAACATATGACGAGCATGCCAGTAGAAATAAGCAAACATTCTTACTTGCAAACTACAAACACTAAACAACAAAATAAGGAATAGAAAATGAAACTATGGTGTCGAAAATTACTCTGAAACGATGAACGACAGAAGCGTAGGTCGAATTGTGGGTGCACCAACTGGACCTCGCAAAGGAAAAAAAAGAAAAAAACAAACCCAACTGCGAATGCAGAACCCTAACCTTGCAAAGTTTAACCAAAGAACAACAAGCAACAACCGACGAACCAACGAAGAAGAAGCACTCACCGAACCAATAAACAATGTATGGAGCTTCAACGATGACAAAATTGTATTCAAAGCCTAGAAGAAGTATGAAACATACAATGTCTATTGAAGTGGCGGTGAACAACAATATTGTCCAAATTCACTGCAACATTGTATGGAAAATTTCAAGGAAAAATGTACTTTGAGAAGTTATTTAGGTAAACATTTAAGGCTGCCAGGTTGTGTAAGGGCTTCGCGGTATGCAAACATTTAAGCTGGCAAGCCTGTTTCAGGAACTCGTGCCATGTAAACATTTAAGTTGTCAAGCTTATTCAAGCACCTCAAGAAAAGTGTCAATGATCTAAACCTTTGGTATGCAAACATTTCAATACAAATACAAACAAAAGACTAATAATAATACGACAAATACATTAATAAAAAAAAAAAAACCAACAATAATAAAAAAACAACGTCCATGCTCAGAACTTTCGGTTTGTAAACATTTCAGTAAAATTGTAACAAAAATTAGAAAGGAGCGACTAAGATCAAAACTTTGGATATCTACACATTTACAACGTTGGGAACAACGAAGCTGGCAATAAGACCCCAAATATATTCTCCAATGAGACGATGACACATAAGTTGTTTTTTTTATATAAAAAATAATGTTTTTACTTTTAGAGTACGAACAATACAGATGATGCAAAAATTTATAGTCAAAGGACAGATTAATATGAAGTCAATGAATTATCGATCGCTATAGTCCCTATGCGTCTTCGGCAGGGACTAATAAGAAAAGAGTTTAATATACCTTTTTAAAAATAAGATAATTATTATCACTTATATTAAAAACGATTTAAAAGTAATTTAAGTTGAGTTTAGAGTTAATTCAAGATAAATTTATATAAGTATTATATGAATTTATTAATTCTTTATATAATAAAGATTAGAATTTGAAACATCTTGGAGATGACATTAACTTATTAAAATTTCGTTCATCAACTTTTGACACATTTTGGGGTTCTAAAGAACTTTTTTGGGGGGTCTAGTGATGGATGAGGATTAATCTTACCTCATCCAATATGGCTTTTTTTTTTTTTTTTTTTGGTTCTTTTCTGGTTGAGATCATTCCAACAAGTTCTCATGCACCTAAAATAGAGTTTGTATGCATAAGTTATGGTCCTAACAATGTAATGGTCTAAATGTTTTGCACATCTCTAGGTGGCGACCATGTAATCTCACCATAATTCGAATATGGGGAGTTTGTAACATGAGAGAATTCACACCCGCACGGGTGTAGACAGTTTGGCAAGTGCCGTGTAAATGGAAGGAAATTTGTAAAGAGGTCTCATGTTCGATTCTCACCCAGATTTACTCGTGTGCCATTCTTGCGGGCTAGGTGGTTGCACCTGGGGTTATAGTGGTAGCCGACGGGTATCGATCCCGTGTCACGCGAGTACGAGAACCGCCCGTTGCTGATTCCACCAAAAAAAAAAAAAAAAAAAAAAAAAAAAAAA
>JASDQU011455228.1:4354-21554 GCA_032191745.1 Picea mariana
GGCATTTGTTCTTGCCTTTAGAATATCAATGTCAGGTTCTCTTGACTACCTGAAGTATGGAATGGGGTATAGTAGGAGGGGGACTTGAACCTCAACCCTATCCACTAGGATATGTTCACCCTGAGACCTTCAATATATGAATCAAATCTATGGAGAATTGTCTTGTGTCCTAGTAGTGAGTGTGTCTCTCTTTACCATAGCTTCTATGTTAGTGTTTGTCACCTCGAATCTATATTCCTCAGTACCTCATTTATGGAGATGTTGATGATTTTTTTGCAACCTCCAAGTGTCTTCTCTCTAGAATTGGGTAGGCATATGGATCTACTGTTAGGTGAATATGATTTTTCCATACCTTACTTGGTCTGGCCCCCTCTACTCTTATCTTCAATTCTACTATAATATCTTTAGGATCATGCTATTTTATAGTTGTGAACCTCATAGTTTCATTCTGGAACCCATACTTAAATGCTTATATTTACACACCCCCAACATAGGGGTTTGGTGACCTCAATATTTGTTGCAACGCCTAGTTGTGTAGGTAAGGTTTGCAAAGGAGATTTCTCCTTTTAGGGGTGATATCAATATACAATTCACAAAATTTCCAAGGGTTTTGGAAATCCCTCTTCATAAGAGATATGTATCATTCAATGTTAAATTTGTACCATTTCTCTTTTAAGTATAAATCATAGATCCTAGAAAGTGGTCTATGTGCCAACATTTTGTAAGCTTGTTCAATAATCTTCTCACATACATATGTTAATCTTGCAATTTCCTAACCCTTTTTTGTAGTTTCTTGCATTTGTTTTACCAGGTTAATATTTATCTTGGTATTTTCATTACCGAGGAATTCTAAATTTTTATTAAAATCTATTGAGGTTAAAGAAAATTTCTCTTCTAGCTAAGTGATTACTTGGTTATGCTCAATGAAAAAAACAAAGTTCTCACCTTTTGATTCTTCTTATTGCTTCCATTGCTACTTCATCTTGAGCAATCAACAACTGTCTCATCAAAACTTTAACTGAATTTGTGGCCACAATGTGTGTTAGAATCCTCTTTTGCAACCTCTTCAAACAATATCTCCTTATCCTCTTCGGAATATGCTCAATAACATAGCTACTCTCTTCATGTATCACAAGTGTCTTTTCATCAACAAGGTTGTTTATTTCTTCTTTTCCTTTAACAATTGGAACCCCTAATAGGGTGGCAGGATCTTCTTGCTATGGGGAATCTAGAATATCAAATGGCTCCTTAGCTTGGGATAAGGTATTTTCCTTTGCAGCCCTAGAAATATTTGATTCTAGTTCCTAATCTATTGAGGAGATATCCTCCTACTCCTTCTTCACACTCTGCTACTTCTTATGAAAAGTTGATATAGGCTCTGTAACATCCATGGATTCTTCAGCTACTAGTGTTGGCACATGTTCTAAAGCATGTGATGAGTCTTCAATACATGGTTTTGATGCTACATTTTCTTCAGTATGGATAATGAACATGTCCCATGTGACATATGGTTGTATTCTTCATAATTCATCGAAAACAAATAGCTTAATCAACCCATGGTGTGCTACAACTGCTTATGTTCTCGATTTGTAAGATATATTTCCCCACAGAGCCTTATAAAACACAAGTTAAAAATAGAGAGTAACTAAATGTTATCTTGTACAATTTAATCTTCAACATTTAACCATAATTTATTCAGCAGAAATTAAATCAGGTAACCATCACATAACACATCATATTCTGCACCTTAATGATAACCACTTAAAATCATGAAAATACATACCTTTGCCTGATGCTGTTTCTCCAATCTCCGTCTGTCCTCGCTGCTGCTCTACCCAAACTCTGCCCAAAACCGAATCTTTCCTCCTTGCCAGCTAGGAACAGAGCCTATCTGGCTCCCTAGCTCCAGGATTCCGTGAGGATTCTTGGCCCCAGAGCCCAAAACTTCCAGTAACATAGTGCCACTATATATTCCATTGTAGGGTGTGGACCCTAGTCCTGTTAGGAGGGGTGGAGGCATTTCCCAATGTATATCCTCCGAAACCTGAAGTCATGGGAGGATGATGTTAGCTCACGCTCCCCTAGACGTGTAATGATGACTTTCAATTGCCTGCTGGGGAAGCTTGGTTGAGATAGTGACACTTCCTCTTACGGGTTCTATTTGGAGTTAGGTCAATATAGTTGACGCTCCAAGATAGTCCAACAGAGGAAGGATAGGAATGGAAGATGGAAGTAAGTTAGGGAGGAAGGATGAGTATAAATAGTTGAGTGTATGGAGATTTGTCTTATGTTGGAACTTATTGTTTTCCTTCTGAAAAGAAAATGTATATATATATATATATATATATGAATATTCATAATTATGTAACTAAACTACAATTGTCTAAATAACATTGTTGAGCTAGATAATTATAATTAAAGGATTTCACAAACATTTGATTGATTTATTTTCTTTTATAAAATGAATAGTCTTGTTGAATGGATTAAATGCATATGGAAATTACTATAAAGATGATAGTTATTGATATTAGTACATGAATGAGACTTGTATGTACTAGCTACACATGCATTTCTTGCACATGTACACTAGTATGTATGAGTTTCTTGGCTTACTTACTAATAAATGTCAGTTATTTGCTAGGAATGTGTGAACCATGTTTCTTTTCCTGTGTATCATAAAATACTTTAACTTCGGGACAAAGTTTCTTGAAGGGTGGGTGTATGTAACAACCCTAGTTAAATAGTTGCTTAAGGTTTGTCAAGTATAGTTAATTAAATAATTAACTGTCCTAATGTGTATTAGTTAAGTAATGATTAATTAATAATAATATTATTTATTTATTTATTTATTGTTTAATGTATGTTGATTAATCAATCAATTAATTAATTGATTAATTAACACATTTAATGTTTGGGGTAATGAATTAAAGGCTTAATAACTTTTAATTTATTATTAGAAAACTTTATGTAAGAAGTGATAAAGCATTGAATGGAGGGATAAGGTATTAAATGGAGGGATTAGGTGGGTGGCATTAAATTAAGGAGGAGGCGGTGAATGGGAGGAGGATATGAGGGGGTAGAGGCATTCGGGAGAAAGACTTTTGGAATTTTGGGGAAAGAGAGAATTTTGAGAGAAGGGACTGTATTTTCTGTTTGGGATATTTTTCTGGTTTGGAGTTTGGGTGGACTGTTACAGGGGTGCATCAAGTTGCTGGGAGTTTTGGGCTTGGGGGCCAAGAATCCTCACAGAATCCTGGAGCTAGGGAGATGGATAGGCTCTGTTCCTAGTTGGAAGGGAGGAAAGATTCAGTTTTGGGTAGAGTTTGGGCAGAGCAGCAGCGAGGACAGATGGAGATTGGAGAAACAACATCAGACAGAGGTATGTATTTTCATGATTTTAGGTGGTTATCATTAAGGTGCAGAATATGCTATGTTATGTGATGGTTACCTGATTTAATTTCTGCTGAATAAATTATGGTTAAATGCTGAAGATTAAATTGTACAGGATAACATTTAGTTACTCTCTATTTTTAACTTGTGTTTTATAAGGCTCTGTGGGGACAGAGATCTTACACGATTGGACTTCTCTATCCATCATTTGGAGCAACTTCATTAAGTAATATGGAATTCCAATGATCCTCCAATGTCTCTAATGTTCCAAGATCTTAAAATGTTGTGCCAACCTAAAACCTCGAATTACGATGGCATTTTGTGCAACTGTTGAGCAAACTCTATAGTAATTGCATTGATGTATCCAATGAGTATGTCAAATAATGCCATCCATATTGTTTGTTGGAATATATGCTACATGTTAGGATTACTTTGTATTAAATCCATATCTATACGCTCTCGTGTGTTCAATGTTCCTCCCGTGATTTTTTGTGAACTCCACAGTTGATTTTCACTTCTACAATAACCCACACTTTGTGAAATCTATTGCCTATTTCTTAACACTTTCCTTGCTACTGCATTTGGCCAACATTGTCGATATCCATAGTGATATTATAGGTCGATGATTCACACTTATTTCTCATTCGTGGAAAATATGTTTTAGATTTGTTACTATGGTGGAGGGTTGGTGAATCTTCTGCATCCATAACTGCTCATTATTAGTTACCATTATTCACACATTGTTTATGGAGTGATCAAAAATTAATTCAAGTAGTAAAGCATCAATACATATGATTAAGAATTTATTAGATTGATGAAGGCATTAAAGATATTATTTATGTTTTTCACCCAAAAGTAACTGTCTTCATTTCTAATTGTAGTCGTTTCCTTCAAAATTGGTGGCACAGGTCGGCCTGTTAGCTGATGAACTGATAGAGGGTTCATACCATCAGTATCAGTCACTCCATAGCCATATTTATAAAACATTGAATCCATGTCGCAATAAGTATTTCCTTAATAGAAGGCCCTTCCATACAATCTACCTTTTCATTCAATGTCAGCTCCCAAAACAAAATTGGTAATCTCATCAACATCTACGCTTGAAAATGACTTCAAGAACACATTTGGTGTTCTAAATTTAATCACGATCCTTTAATTGATTTAAAAATTGCAATTGCCCGAGAATTTGTGAATTCCCTCGGTGGGTTGCTAATTTTACTGGTTTTAAAATTGAAACTGTATGCGCTGACTCCCTTGGCATTATTTGTTTCACTGCTTTAGACTAGCACTTGGGCGTTGTTTTCCATTCTGATAATTGTTGTTCAACTATGATTTGACACTCTTGGATGACGTTTCTCCTCAATGACGCCCTGTAATGAACCAACCATGCCTCTTGACAAATTGGATTTGAGTGTGTGACATAATATTTGTGAAACCATAAAAATTTGTCCTTCCCTTCTAGCGTTCTATTGCAACAACAAGTTTCTTACTGGAAAACACTTTTAATGTGCAACAATTGTCCACATTTTCTTCATGTTTTAACACGATGATACAACACTCAGGTACTAAATTTGATGGTACTGTTCAAAATTCAAGATCTTAAAGGCTGCAAAATACATTGTCCGAGATGACAACAACAATTTGAAATCTTCTTTGATGTTTTTAACTTCTTCTTGCCAAAACCGAAGTGAAAGAAACCAATGCCATTTGAGGAGACCACATACAGCTAGAGTTTCTGAATCTGATTGAACTTTCGATTGAAATTTGTGTGCGAGAGCCAAGCAATTTTGTGTGTAACTGAGCAATCCATGGGATATTTTGTGTGTTGTTGAGAAACATACCCCGAGTTGCTACTGTTGGATTCACTACATTCTGCACCATCGCCATAATCCCACCAGAAACACCATTTCCTTTGTTGGGAAACAGAGGCAAACCATAGCATATAAGAGAGAATAAAATAAGCAAGATGAAACACACATTAAACCAAGCACATCATTCATACACTTGACACAGTGATTTATGTGGAAACCCAAATCAGGAAAAAACCATGGGCAATAATTATCGGTCTTCTTATTATTCAAGGGAGAACTACAATAGCCTTCTTAGGCATACAATCTTCCTCTCCTCACACAGTCACTGCTTTGCTCTATTCCTGTGTGAATGGCATAAATTTTTTTTTTTTAAACCCCAACATTGGTTGCTCTAGCGACTAACATGTTCGTCACTTGCATTGCCATTTGGTCGCAAACGCCAACGTTGGTCGCTGTAGCGACTAACATGTTAGTCGCTTGTATAGCCATTTGCTTGCAAACTAGGTCACTTGGTTGCTCTAGCGACTAACTGATCCTCCTTCGTTTGACCTTTTTACCTTCAGGTTTGGTCGCTCTAGCGACTAATATTCATCGTTCTACCGACTCAAAGTGGTTTATTGAATAAGTTTTCCCGGGTTGTCTTGGTCACTCTTGCGACTCAAATTAGTCATTTGACTGAATCATATTCATTGGTAGACAAACTTTTACCTATTATGAATAGGCTTCTTTTCCTGGTCACTAGACCGACGAAGATCCATGTGTGGCCGCTAGACCGATGAATGGATTCCGACGAAAAAAAAACCATCTTGGTCGCAAAAACAACCCTATGCCGATGAAACTTCGTCTCTACTTCGTCGCAAAAACGTTCAAATTTAATAGTGCCTCAATGGGGAATTTACCTTTACTTATACTAACCTGAACCTGTCAACAAAAGTGTTTATTGGCACAACAGGGCCGACCTCACTAGATTATAATATAATTAATATTAACCAAATTATTTATCTTTTACATTAATTAACAGTCACATTAAGGTGGGGCCGACCTATACCCTTTACATTACAATTAGGGTTACATGCAAGTTTGACTCTTGTACAATATAGCAAGGGATTTGATACACCCACTAGTGCTCATCCACTAGGGGCACATCCATAAGGATTTCCATATCTCTGGCTCATTGCATTGCATAGAAGAACCAGATCTTCACACGTTCACCTATGCTCATCCACATGCACGTTCACTCTACAGATCTTCTTTCCCACTGCCTCACACATGAGAATCATCTGAAGTTTCTCATAAACTCTACTGCTTAGAGGATGCTAACACATCATATTCATTTTTGTTCTCATGGCGATGCACCCAACACTTTTGGGTTTCACATGTTCACCTTGTGCTTAGCCACAGGAACTTCTAACTCAACAGATCACCTTTCCCATTGGATAATCATTTGGAGTTCTTCTCAACTCTCTTAATGGAGGAGGTTATATCTACGTTCCAACTTTGTCTGAGGTAGGAACCACATACCCTCTTCAGGGGATTTCTCTCAGGTTTGTAAGCTAGAGAATATCTTCACATGGTTGCAATGATCCATATCTCAGAAGTTTGTAAGATGGAGAATGTATCACATAGTTGCAATCATCAACACTCCATCTTAGCTAGGGAGACATTCTTAATCATGCCAAGTCTCACACGAATGTACTTTGAATTTTTTCTTGGCTGGAGTCATCAACACTCCCTCTCAACTAGGAAGGAATTCTTCACCAAGTTGGTTTGGTGAAGATTTCTGTAATCTACTCAAGTGTAGGAAGGTACTATATGTGCACGATTTTTCCTTTACATCATATATAAGAATATTTCATCTCATCGTGTTTCGATCCATCAGGAAACACTGGGTTCTAAAGGAGCTTTATAAACATCTTTTGGTTATCATCATAGGATCCATCTCATGATCAAGTAAGTATGTCAAAAGATTGTGAAGCCATATTTCTTTGCACACTCAATGGTACATACTTTGTTTCTGTGGTATTCAGGGCCACATAGATTTTTGTTTCCTGCTGCATTAGGAAACCATGGAAAATTTTATGGTAGAACATCAACCGGATGTGCTCTTCTAGTCCATTGTACTTTCTGCTCAATTTGAATTAACATATCCTGCAAACTCAAGTTCACTCTTGAGGCAAATCTCAGACCATTTCCAACTGTGCCTCATGTTTTGTTGTTGTCTAGTGAGTCTGTCTCGATTGACTCATGAAATGACTAAGCACATTCATTGAATATCATGAATCAAGTCTGGTGTTAACCAGATACACCAGTGATCCAATGTGGATCAGTCTTGTCTGAATCATCATCAATCTTCTCCTTTTAAATTTATCATGGTGGATTTTGTATTTGGTCATACTTGAACTTATTTAGTATCTTTACTATATATTTTCCTTGACTCAGGAAAATCTCATCGGTCCTCTATCATACTTCTTGTCCCAAGAAGTAGTGCATCATACTTAGATTCTTCATCTCTAATTCAGAAGTCAAGGATTACTAGTATCCAGCAACAAGACTTCTTGAATAATTCACCAAAAAATCAGGCCTTTGTCATCAACATTGTAATGATATAGGTTTGGATCAACAATACTCTAGTTGTACTCTAAACTCATCAAGAATTTATCTATCTGATATAGTTTCCAACTCATGGATGGTAGTACAGATGTAAGTGTAATGGGTTTACTAGATCAAGTGTCTCATCAAAGACAACTCCCTCTGTTTGTGAGAAACCTCTAGCTATAGATCTCGTTTTGTATTTCTAAACACTTCCATCAGCTGCCGGTTTGATCTTATAGATCCACTTGGAAGTTACTACAGACTTCCCTTCTGGTTTCTGAATAATATCTTATGCATCATTCTTTAAGATATATTGGTATTCTTCTGTTATGACATCTTTCGATACCTATTCTCCTGTGGATTCTCTAAGAAAAGGAGGCTCAACATCAATAAGGTGGCTCATGAATGAAGAATATCTTTGAAGATCTCTTTTACTTTCTAGGGATGTGCCTTGAGAGGCTTGTATGTTTCTCTGCCTCTTGCAGAGTGAGTCTAGGTAGGCCTTTTATGCCCTACTGCAATATCTATGAATATATCAACTAGAGCAATTGGATCAACTTGAATAATGTATGTCTCCCTCTGAACTGTTGAAGGGGGAGAAGGTATTATCTTACTGTCAATCTCCATCTGAGATTATCTAGGTTTGTTGGATGGGTATATCTTCTTTTAAGGACAACATTTCTGCTTCTTGTTGCATAATAATCGATTAAATATGGTTTGGAATCCCGTACCAGGGATAATGGTCCAAATCTTTGAGGGCTCCCATACTAGAAATTTATTTAAAAAATGCACTCAACTATAAAAATTGAAATCAATTGATTTACCTGATTTGTAGTCATGTTTTAGTTTTAGAGGAAGTACTTCTCCTCTCTCTTCTCTTCATTATTTTGAGGTGGGTCTGGATCAATGTCAATGGTGGAAGCATATTGTCTTCCCTTCTTCCTGGTTGGACAATTTCTTGCATAGTGTCCATAATTGTCACATCTGAAGCACTGAATTTCTGAAACATCTCTTCTTTGATAACCCGGGTTTGATGAAGACTTTTCACCTTTAAATGTTTGCCTCAAATTTCTTTTGAATTTTCCTCCTTTCTTTGTGTGAAGTGAGAGAGAATGATTTTATTCTGGGGAATCTTCCACTCCTCTATTTCTAAGTCTAAGTTCTTCTTGAGTACAATCTGTCCATAGACGATCAAAGGTTAGTAGGGATTCTCTTCCACTGATACTCTAAAGGAAAGGCTCCCACGATTTTAGAATATTCTGGAGAGTGGTTAAGATAAGTTCTCTATCCGACATGGTTTCCCCAATGGTCTCTAGTTGTTCTTTAATCTCTGATAACTTCATGAAGAAGATGGAAACTGTGTCACCTTTTGTCATCTTGGTACTTTGAAGTTGGCTCTTTAAGGTAAGAGCTCTGAGGGTATTTTCACTTTCAAAAATTTCCTTCAAGGCTTCATACATCTCATAGGCTGTCTTCAGGTTGGAAATACGAGGTAAGAGGTGATCTCTTACTGAGTAGATAATTAATTTTCTTGCTTTGACATCTTCTTCCTTTCTTATATTTTTCTCTATATGTAGTTGTGGCTGGTAGGGTTTTAGTTACCACATCCAATAGGTCATATTATTCAAGGGTGACTTGAATCCTTGATTTCCAGGAGCTAAAGTTGCTTGCTCCATCAAGCCTATCTTCTATTAATGCTCTATTCTTCATTTGATTGGTTTCTTCAAATTCTTGCTAACTGGATTTTGAAAACATAATGATTAGGTTGAATTAGAAACCTTGGATTATATTGGACTTACGACTTCCAACAATCAACTTGATAGTGTCACAAAGATGCTTGCTGATTCAGGAGAACATTTCTTCATAAATTTAGAATTAATATTTTGCAGAAAATTTCGGCACCCTAGAAACCTTAGGGCCAAAAATCAAAATTTCTCGAAATTTCACTTTGAGAGCTTCTTGATATTCACTGGAGGAGGCCATACTCTTCTATGCCAAAAGTATCCCCAAATTCCAAGTATTAAGGGCTGAATCACCACTGAAAGGAGGGCTGTACGTAATTTTCTGGAAACCCTAGAAGGGTCGTACGGTTTTGCAAAAGGTTAGCTAAGGCTTGGTGGATGCTTGTGCAATGGGTTCTTTCAAGACCTATGCTTTGAAACCATGTTGATTTTTCAATAATCTAGGCTAATTATGAAGTTCATTCCATTTTTAGCATTTAAGCATAACCATAAATGTTGTAGCAACCAAGATCACAAGAAGAAGCACCATTTACAAGAGCACAAGAAGTATCCTGGGAAACCCTTTTCAACAAGGGAAGAAAACCCATTCAAATCCTTTTCTATATTCCTCAAGATAAATACCTTCACTACCAAGATAAACCCTATCACACAAGAGGGTTCTCAAACCCTAGAATACTAATGCCCAAGAGAGGTGCACACTTTTCCCAAGAAAGTGTACTTGCTGAAATTTCCAAACTCCCATGAAAGATGTGTTTCCTCAATGGGGAATTTACCTTTAATTATACTAACCTGAACCTGTCAACACAAGTGTCTATTGGCACAACAGGGCCGACCTCACTAGCTTATAATATAATTAATATTAACCAGATTAATTATCTTTTACATTAATTAACAGTTACATTAAGGTGAGGCCGACCTGTACCCTTTACATTACAATTAGGGTTACTGTAACGACCCCCATCGTTACGACTACATGCGACACATAACAAGTGCAATTTTTTTTTAAAGCTGGAAGTAAAAACGACAACAATCAATCAACGCAACTCGACGATGAAAAAATCACACAATTCAGGCGACCGACAACATAACGACCTAACATACTAGCACATAATGCAACTGGGTGCAACATACGAAAACCAATCAGGCAAAATAAAACGAATACACACCCATCCTACCCTGCAAGGTTAGGACCTCCAGGACACATAAGAAACACTCAAGCCTAGGTTCCCATCAATTTTGACCATTTAAGGTCTCAAGGCTGGCGACTATTCTGAGGAACAAGGAGGTGTCTACATCCCGCCCGACACAAGCAAGACAAGCCTACTAAGATAAGGACAATCATCAGACCACCCCAACACAACAAACATCAATGACACAAGTGGCTAGAATCTTCACGGAAAGTGAGAAACAACACAATAAATCATCATAGAGCAAGGTGCAAAACATCAATTCCAATAGTGACCGTCATCATCAGGAAGCACAAGACCCAAGGCCTGGTTATCCCACACACTTATCGTTCAATGCGCGTAATGATCCAATCCAGAGGAATCATGCTGCCACACAATGACAAGAGCGATTGTAACTAAGGCGCAACATAGTCATTCTAAACCTTCAATCTGATGCAATCCAACGTGCCAAAAGTCCAACTTAAAATGTCATACATTAGACAGAAACTATAAACGACGCACTCAAACAACTAGTCAAATAGGACATAGGGTAACTACATTCAATTCACTTTAATTTGTGAAACGAACCAGATGGATATAAACATTTAGACGTTACTTCAATCAACCTTAAATTTACAGCGCGCAAGAGAGCTGGCGTACATAATCTATCTAGCAATCACAAACTTAGGCACAATTCTATTTAAAGTACCGACACACTATTTAATCAATCATTCATTAAATAAAATCCGAGGCGTGAGAAGTGATATACCTTCCATAGTATTTCATTTAATCACGCATACATCATGTCCATGTAAGCGATAACCACATTTATTCAACTTGGCAATTTAAATAAAGAAATGACTAATAAAACTATATTGGTAATACATCCTTCTAGCTTCACTAATCATAGAGTTATTCTCCATTAAAACTTTTCATCTTACATCATTAACTTCCTACATCACACATCATGTGTCTATATACATTTATGATAACTTTATCTCATCCAGGTTACGCAACATCATCAAATTTACAATCTTTCTAGTAAAAATAAGGATAATCTAAATCTGCAACCTATTTATATATAAGCTTTACATCATTAATCTAAGGCTTCAGTAAAACTAGTGATTAATTTAATACTGCTTAGGTAAAGATTCCAGCAAAAATACTTATTAATCTAATATTGTTTGTACTGCTTATCATGTACATAAAGCTTCAAGTAATTAATGATTAATCTAATGTTGTTTATATACAACTGATCATTAATATGAGGTTTCAAATAAAAATAAAGATAAATACAATACATCAACATGTTTATATCACGCGTTACGTAAATAAGTTTTACCTCCCTGAATGAAACCACTGTAAAGAAGGTTTAATAAAGGTGAATTGTTCTATCCAACCATAAATAAAGGTGAAGTGTGTGCTAGTTGTCACATGCACCCTCCCTTGAGATAACTGCAAGTTCTGACATCTCTGCCATAAGGCAAATTCTGAGATAAACGCAAAATCTGTCAATTACCAAAAATCGTTTCCATCCTGTCATCTCTGCCATAGTAAATAGTTGGCAGTAAATTTCTTTGCCACAATAAAAACTTAAACGTTCTGAAATTTTAGAACACTGCTTGTTCTATTCGCTCAAGATTTCTCGGTGTAAATGAAAATCACACTGTAGTTATTTTAAAGGGGCAATAAAACTCTGCATAAATTAAATCAATCCCAACAACAATACCTTCAAACAGAGGCCGATATTACTATTTCATATGATAATGTGAAAATTAGGGGAGGAGGATTAAGGAAATACATAGGTGTGTATCCTACTAGTAGCAAGTGGTTTTCTCGCATTTGTAATAAAAGCAATCTTGATGGAACAAGAAACTAGATCCATCTTGGAACATTTCCCACGACAGAAATGGCTCCAATTGCGTTTGATACAATCATCATATTCTTGAGGGGAGAGTCATATGTTAATAGTTTAAACCTTCCATAGTATGCTTCTGATATCCAAAGCATACTAAAAGGTTGTTCTCCTTCAAATACTGTTGACAACAATAGGTATATAGCATGGAAAGATGTAGAAGACTTGGACCCTCTCCTTAGTCCAAAGAATAAGTATCAGGGATTGGAATTTTTGCCTCTAATTAGTCTAGAGCAGAAGGATTGTGGATTAGGGATTTCCAGCCGAGTGCCAACTTCCATGTCTAGTGCTGCTTCTAAAAGAATTATTTTAAATTATAAAGAATTAAAGGATAAATAACTGGTTATATGAGAACTTTAGTAGATTAGACCAGTATCGCAACCAAATTTTAACAAGGAAATCACAACCCTAAAATTAACAAATAACTAAAGATCCTATCTATTGTTCATCACAAATCTAGAGAAACTGAGCGTCATTCAGGAACATTCTAGATCGATTAAAGTACTACATCTATTTAAGTAGAAGTTCAAAAACAACACAAGTAGCCCAAGCATCGAATCACATCTAATTACTGGCGTACCAAGAAGGAGGAGAAACACAAATTTAGCTACCTTTTGAGAAATCACACAGGTGCGCTATCGCCCAATTATATTCATATGAAGAAAATAAACAAATATTTTTCTTTTAACACAGTGTGCTATCATTCAAATAAATATTCATATGCAGAAAATAAACAAATCATTTTATTTTAACACCATCTACGCATGCGTGCTTCGACGTTACAAAAATGCATATACAAGAATTTAAAAACTATTCAATACAAATTATACACATGCGTACCGTAGCCAAATGCAAATGCTCCGTAGTCGTTGTTCCACGCGCGCTCCGTCCAACTCTCGCTTTCCAACCGATGAGACCTCACCGATACCTCCCAGCCAACGCTAGGGGTACTCTTCTTCCCCCTGATCCCCCCGAGCCAAAAAGGGGCCACACACACAATACCATAGAATGATAGCTCCCAGCTCACCTCGCAAGGTCAAGATACCACTCGTTACCCGAGCTGGGTATCCCAACTCCCACAAGAGAAATTCATTCAAGATAAAATTTTGGCAGCGTAACCTTACGCAAGACAGATGTGATCCATACTCCTCCTCCGCCATCCTTTTTATAGAGTTTTCTTAGTGATTGGTTTCCCAAACCATCATTAGATTCTTTTTATTAAATTTAATTAGGACCAACCTCCCCCATACACATGTCACCCAATCCCTTAGTTGCACCAGAAATCAATTTTATTAATTAATTAAATTTTCCTATTTCCCTCACCCACCTAAAAGCGTTCATAAAAACGCTCGTCGGGGTCCGTTTATTCCATTACATTTCTTAAATGACTTACACCTTACTTATAGCCTAGTTGAGTTCACAAATAGAAAGTTCCAAGGCTAGATTCCCTACTAAGTTAGACATTCCCCCTTTTCCTTAAGTTTCCCCTTTTTTTWAAGTTTCCCCTTTTTCTTTTTAACTATGATCAGAATTAACAAGTTTAGACAAAAACAACCATTTACCCTTTTAATAATTTTAATCCTCCATTAATATTTTTACTTTAATTAATAATGTTTGAATTTCTTACCCCCCTTCTTGTTACATGTCTATTTAGTTTTTCTTTGTTCACATGTTCTACTTAGACCTAGGTTTTAGTTTCACTCGGCCGGGGCGACAATTTTTAAGGGAACAATTAGTCATTAAACTTTACTCATACCATCATCTATTTTAAGGCCAACCAGGTCCTAAGGAGGCATAGTTTTCTAGGTACTAGGTTTATTAACTTACTTGAGTTAGAACCGCGACATGCCCTTCAAGATGCACTGTGTGCTCCAAGGGTGCCACTCGTCTTCATTCTTGTTTTATTTGTGCGACTTGCCCTTCAAGACGCACTACGTGCTCCAAGGGTGCCACTCGACTTTTGTCTGAATTTGGTAGACGTCAAACCCCTGGAGTCAATACTTCATCAGGTGATCTTGTGGGAAACTAAGGGCCTCTAAGGAATACGGACCCTGCCTTATTGCATGCCTCTTAGAATCATCGTGATCGATTGTCACAATCTTCCCTCACGACATCACAGGTCTCTTGAACTAGGAAATTGTTAACATATAGTTCGAGCCACAACGAGAGTGCTAGTAGGATGTGGCAGGGCTGCTGCCACACCTCTCCCTCAATGTCTCTGGTTGTTGTGCATGACCCCTTTACTCCAAATGTGAGTCTGGTCGACAAGATATCGTCAGTCTGCATCCATCAATGAAACATGTCAGTGATAACAATCAACATCATAATATCTAATCATATGTACATATTTCACATCAAAAACATTCAAACCCTAATAGTCCACTCCCTGACTCGATCCAGAGTCCAAGGAGTTTCATCGATGCCTCGACATCCTCTAACGCCCAGAGTCCTGCAGACTCAGGAGAACCTAGTCAATATCACATGTTGATGTAAATACAACAAAATAACATATCATCAAATCCACAATATTTCATAATCATAATCAAAACAACCAATAGTATCAAGAACCATATCACTTGCACGTGAGTGTCCTCAAAGAATAAGTCCACTCAGTGCGCACAAGAGCAGGATGTTATAGTTACAGGCAGGTTTGACTCTTGTACAATATGGCAAATGATATAATACACCCACTAGAGCTCATCCACTAGGGGCACATCCATAGGGATGTCCATATCTCTGGCTCACTGCATTACACAGAAGAACCAGATCTTCACACGTTCACCTATGCTCATCCATAGACACGTCCACTATACAGATCTTTTTTCCCAATGCTTCACACAGGAGAATCATATGGAGTTTCTCATCAACTCTGCTACTCAGAGGAGGCTAACACATCATCTTCATTTCTTTTCTCATGACGATGCACCCAACACTTTGGGGTTTCACACGTTCACCTTGTGTTCAACCACATGCATGTCTAACTCAATAGATCACCTTTCCCACTAGACAATCATCCGGAGTTCTTCTCAACTGTCTAAATGGAGGAGGTCATCTCTACGTTCCATCTCTGTCTCATGTAGGAACCACATACCCTCTTCAGGGGCTTTTTCTCAGGTTTGTAAGTTGGATAGTATCTTCACATGGATGTAATGATCCACATCTCATAGGTTTGTAAGCTGGAGAATGTCTCACATAGTTGCAATCATCAACAAAAACTTCATCCTCTGTAGGGACAATATGAATGGTGTCCATGGCATTAGGGAAGTCGCAAAAAAATTTAAGGTAGGAATTCCATTCCCTTAAGGGAATTGTATTATTTTCTTTAGTATTGTGGTTTAGAATTTGCCTCCAGAACTTCTTAGGATTCAACTTAGATAGTTGTGAAAGTTGCTCTTGCCTTTTATTGATATAATACCTTTCTTTCCTTTTAATTAAGGATTTGTACATATTGATCTTATCGAGTTTTAAGGACTCATTAGAAGCATCCCTAATGGATTTCCTAGCAATTTTACATTCTTTATCATACCAAGGGTTGGTTGTTCTATTATTCTTTTTACAGAACACCTTGAAAGAGAACTCGTTAATAGAAGTGGAAAGGGTAGTTGTAAAATTATGATAGAGGTGTTCAATGTTATCCTTATAAGTTAGGAGATGTAATTCACTATTTAAATCCTTTAAGAAAAGGTCAAGTTTACTTTTGTGAAAGCACAATTGCCTTTGATTATCAAAATTCTCTTCAATGGTGCTCCTGTGCATGGAAACATTTAGAGTTATGGTTAAAGGTGTATGATCAGAGTCGGGTTCGTGGTCATTTAAAAGGTCAAAAGTTACTATTTGGTTGGAAACGGGGATATCCAATATCACATAATCTATGACACTACTACCTAGCCCATGAATACAAGTCATCTCGTTGGAGTTTGGCCACTTCATTACTCCATTGCAAATTATTATGTCTTGAGAGCTACATAGCTTGACCAACTCAATATCAAAAAAATTCTCAATTAGGTCTTCATAGCTTCTTTTTTAGCTATTAGATCAAACAAGGTCCTCATCTAGCCATAAAGGATTATGGTTGACATCATTGCTTAAAAGAGTAGCTTGGTTAGTTGTAGTCCTAGCATTAAAGTTTTAGATCAGGAGGATATTACCTTCCTTTTTCAAACTATACATATCTTGCTCTAAATTATTATAGGGACAATTGCTATCTAGATTGTTTTTCTTATAAAAAGTAGAATTAATAGGTGAAAAATAACAAATTGCTATATACATCTTCTTAGCATTGGTGTTTGAAATTTATATCTAAATGTACTGATTGAGAGGGTCGATCTTAAGATTTTAGGGGGAGAACCAGAAGGAAAGCCAACGTTTTTAGGGGGAGAACCAGAAGGAAAGCCCGATTCTAACACTCACCCAGATCTATCTTATGCAGTCAGTATTCTTTCTCGCTTTATGCAACAACCCCGAGACAGTCACTGGAATGCAGCCAAAAGAGTTCTTCGATATATCCAAGGAACAAAAGATTTTGGTCTTCTTTACAAAAAGACTAAAAATTTTGTACTTGGTGGTTTTTCAGATGCTGATTTT
>JASDQU011455229.1:26283-38191 GCA_032191745.1 Picea mariana
CCTCTTTGGATGATGTAATTGCAGAGGAAGCATGGAAAGGTAAAAAGGTAAACTATTCATTTTTTAAGACTTTCGATTGTGAAGCAATTGTCCATATTAATAAAGAAAATAGAACAAAGTTTGAGGAAAAATCCAAGAAGTGTACCATTATTGGATACAGTGTTAATGATTTTGGTTATCGCTTATCGGATTATGAAAATCCCAAAACCATTAGGAGTAGAGATGTTATATTCAATGAGAAGTTCATGTACAAATATCAGTTGCAGGGAAATAAACAGGAAAAAGAAAAACCAGAATACACAGTGCTTGATGAGATCACTGAAAAATAAATTCCAAAGGTACCAAAAAATCAAAATGTACAACAAAAGGAGTAGCAGGTACCTCAAAATCCTACAAGTGTTGTTAGAAGATCTACCAAGTTAAGTAGACCACCTAAACGATATTATCCTTCATTATATTATTTATTGTTGACTGATTGTGGTGAACCAGAAAGTTATGAAGAGGCAATGAAGGTAGAAACTAAAAAGAAGTGGGAGAAAGACGTGAAAGAGGAATTGGAATCCTTGGTAAATAACCAGACTTGGGACTTGGTTCAGTTTCTTGCAAGAAAAAGAGCATTGAAGAATAAATGGGTTTACAGGTTGAATGATGAATATGGAGGAAAAAAGTGGTACAAGGATAGACTTGTTGTCAATGGGTTTGCACAAAATAAAGGTATAGATTTTGATGAAACATTTTCTCCTTTTGTTAAGATACTTCAATTAGGAATATTTTAATTTTTGTGGCAGTTGAAGATTTTCATCTTGAATAGTTAGTTGTAAAAACAACTTTTCTCCATGGGGATTTGGAGGAAGAGATTTATATGCAACAACCACAGGGGTATGAGGTTAAAAGAAATGAGAATTTGGTATGTAGATTCAAGAAGATATTGTATGGCCTAAAACAAGATCCAAGGTAGTGGTATTTGAAGTCTGACAGGTTTATGACATAAAAAGTTTATAGTAGATGTCATTCTGATCACTATGTTTATTTTAAAAAGCTAGAAAATGGAAGCTATATTATCTTGCTATTGTATGTAGATGACATGCTTGTTTCAGGGTCTACTATGCAGGATGTAAATGTTCTCAAGAAGAAATTATCTAATTCATTTGCAATGAAGGATATGGGTGTTGCAAAGAAAATCCTTGGTATGAGAATAAAAAGAGACAAGAAAAATCGTAAATTGACATTGTCTCAGGGTGATTACATAGAGAAGGTGTTGGAGAGTTTTAGAATGCAGAATGCAAAACCAATTAGTACACCTTTGGCCATCCATTTCAAATTAACTGAGGAAATGTGTCCCAAGACATAGGAGGAGATAGAATCTATGTCCAGGGTCCCTTATTCATCAACAATTGGTAGCTTGATGTATGTGATGGTTTGCACAAGACCAAATATTTCACATGCAGTGGGAGTTGTGAGTAGGTATATGAACAAGCCAAGTAAATAACATTGGGAGGAAGTAAATTGGATTCTCAGGTATTTGAGAGGTATTTCTACTCATGCATTATGTTTTGGAGGTTCAAACACTATTCTACAAGGATACATTGATTTCGATATGGTAGTCGATAAAGATAGTAGGAGGAGCACCACAGGGTATGTTTTTACTGTAGGTGGAACAACAATAAGTTGGATTTCGAAACAGCAAAAGGTTGTTACACTTTCAACAATGGAAGCAGAGTATGTTGCTGCTACAGAGGCTAGCAAAGAGATGATTTGGTTACAAAGGTTTATGGAGGAATTGGGAAAGAAGTAGGAGAATACCAGGTTGTACTGTGAGAGTGAGAGTGCCATTCATCTTACAAAGAATTCAACCTTCCATTCTAAGATTAAGCATATACAACTCAGGTACCATTTCATACGATCCATCTTGCAAGATGGACATTTGAAGTTGGAAAAGATACATACTAGACATAATCATGTAGACATGTTAACAAAGGGAGTAACCAGTGAGAAAATGAGTTCCTACTCAGTTTTCGTTGGTCTTCAAGAATGAAGTTGAAGATGAGAAATTTTCTAGGTCTAAGGTGGATCATAGTCAAGCAGATACAACAACAGTGGAGTTGTTGTGATCAGTGTCCAAGTGGGAGATTGTTGGTTGTGGAGCCTGATTATCTTCCTAATTCATATGAAGGTCAAAGAAAATGCAAGATACACAATTCATGGCCCCCCTTGACGATGAGGGGGCCAACATTTTTTTTTTTTTTTTAATTCAAATATTGTAATTTCGTAGTCAATCTGGACCGTTCATTATAAGGTCATAGATATGATGGTAGAAGTTATGTTAGGGTTCTTTTCCCTAGACGGAAACCCTCTTTTATGAGGGAATTGTATTGCGGTTGTGTGTTATTATGAATATTGTATTCTCAGAGAGGATATTGTGAGACAAAGAAGATGAAGTTACAACGTGTGTGTTGTAGGTTGTATCCCTTCATTTGTTGGATACTAATAAAGGAAGGACCTAGTAATTTCTCTGGTGGATGTAGCCCACACTGAGTGAACCGCGGATATCTCTGTCTCTATTGTATTGTGTATCATTTGAATTTTATTTCCGCATTTGTTTTATTTTATTTCTCTGCGATCCTATTTTTCAAACACCTTGTTGGGCGTAAGTCTTCACTCAATGCCTTTAAGTGTCAGTCGGATGATCCATGGGATAATGGTTTTGGGGGGGTCCCTTGGTGGTTTTGGAAACCAACAAGGGGAGGTCACCACTCACCAAGATAGAAACCAGGTAGGATTTGTATTTTAGATCCCCCCTGCTTTGTTAATGGTCGACAAGTTGGGGGGGGGGGGAATACAATCACAGTCATTGATTATTCTTGATCCTTCGTGATTCCCTTTGTTATCTTGTGAGTGGGAGGATGTAGGATACACGTGTCGATTGATGTCAAAACGATGTTAAGGTGACATAATCGAACCAATGAGAAGTAGACATGTGTCATCACCTGGTTGAATGAGCCCTGGTGTTTTTTGATGACATGTGATGTCATGGTTGGTACACATGTCAAGTGGTTATTGTGCCACGTGTTTGGGAGATTTGGTTCCCAATGTAGTGATTTGTATTGAGTCATGAGTGCCACATGTTAAGATAGGTGGTAGTTCATGACAGGGCCATGTGTCTGAGGTGCCATCTAGGCCACTAGATCATGCATTCAGGGTTTGTGAAGTTTGATTTTACCTGGGGGTCTGGTGTCTCAATGGGACAATACATCAGTGCCATAATGGGCCGACATCCTTGGTGGTTCAGTGCCCTGGTGATCCAACATCCCCAGTGGGTCGATATCCCGTGTGAGTTGAGGGTCCCAGTGGGCTAGTGGTCGGTGCCACATCGACATCCATGTTAGTTCCAGATAGAGCCTCATAGGATTTTACAGGTGATGTGGAGCCACATGGGTGCCACATGGTAGTGTAGTGGTTTTTTGATAAATAAGGCCTAGAAACTTTAGTAGGCCATAACTTTTGATCCCGAGCTTGGTTTTGAGCATGGTTATAGTTGTTGGAAATATGTCAACAAGTAGAACTGGATTATGAAACCATACTTGGATTTTAGAGACAATTAAGAAAGGTGGTTTTGAGGAGATAAAAGAGAAAATTTTGACACCCCACCATCCTAAGGAAGGGTTAGGGTGTTGGGCGTGTCACAAAGTGGTATCAAAGCTAAGTTTCAAAATCTAGGCTTGAATGGGACACCCAACTTGAATAAGTTTTGTAATAATTTATGTAATGAAAGTTTGTATTTTAGAAATTAAATAATTCAACTACATTGATGAACACTGAAAGAAAATTTGAGTAGGATTAATAGTAGAAATGGAGTCTTGGAATAGGACTGTTGAAGCAATTTATGTTAAAAAAGGGCCAGAATTTCTTTATCAAAAAAAAAATTGAAATGTAATTCACTAATAACCTTTTTGTTGTTTCAGGACATAGGGGATATTGAAAATTGAATAGTGCAAGTCATCATGGAAGAGACCTCTCATTTTAGAGATGAATATTCTAATGGAAGGAGGGCCATAGAAACCCCTCTAGATTTGGTAGCCACAACAATAAGTCTAAAGGAAGATAATGAAAGACTCATGAGAGATCATGCAGAGAAGACATAACTAAGTGTAGTATTGATACAAAGTTTGTCTGGTATTCAAAAGAAACTACAACAGGGTCCAACCAATAGTAATGCAGGACTACAATAGTCAAAGATATTGAAGAGTCCTTCAAATTCCTAGAAGCAAAGACCATCTCTTAGTAATGAGGGGAAAATTTCTTCTAAGAAAAGGCATCGAGATGTTAGAATGAACAAAAGCGGTGGTGGCACTTCCAAAAAGTCCTCTAGTAGGAAGACCACTACAAAAGAATTATACAACAGTGACATTGGTTTGAGTGTTCCCAAGAAGACAAGGAAGAGACATTCACATAGATATTTTACAGAAGAATTTAAAAAGGCTAATCCACCTACGTTTGATGGATAAATCAAGAAAGGTGAAGCGGTTGAAGCTTGGCTGTTGGGATTAAAGAAATATGTTTGAGTACATCATTACTTGGAAAATACAAAGGAAAATACAAACATATTCCATTTGAATGGAGGAGTTTCCAAATGGTGGGAGGACCTCAAGGAATTTAAGGGGTTAAAATAAATCAAAATGACCTAGAAACAGTTTGAGGAATATTTCAAGAAGGCATACTTATCAGAGAAGTACTTTGATGACAAGATTAAATAATTTCATGAGCACAAGTTGGGACAACTTACCATGGATGCATATTACAAGAGATTATCAGAGCTATTTAGGTATGTGCCTTACTTAAAGGATGAAAAAATGAGGATACAATTTTTCCTCAGTGGATTTACATAGTCATATAAGGACAAATTCAAATTTGATAAGCCTAATACCTTGGAGGATACCATTAGGAAGGCGAAGTGTTGCTATGACCAATCCAACAATAGGCATGAGCCTCTTAAGGATTGAAATTAAAATAATAAACCTAGATTTCATAAGAAGGGATTCAAATCATCTCAATATAAAAATTCCAAAAGAAGTACTCAATCTGGCCATCCCAACAAAAATTTCAATCTTAGAGTCGGAATAATCCAACAAAATGGGTAAGAGAGAAAGCAGAGGAGTGAAATAAATGACCTATACAGTGTTGGGGTTGTGGGGAGGAACATCTATTGAGTGATTTCCCTCGTAGAAAACATGACAACAAAATATTCTGCCATGTTCAAGATGCTACTAAAATTAAAGATGTGGCCCTAAGTGTGGCAAGGACTTATGCAGTTGTTGAAAATAAAAAACCAGACCATCAAGCTTCTATGGTGGAATTGGAAGGTATAATTTCCAAGAATCCTATTTCTGTTTTGATTGACCCTGGTTCTAACCTTAGTTATATATCACCCCAAGTTGTTGAAATGTTTTCTCTATAGAAAAGGAAGCATGCAAAATCATAGTTAGTTCAACTAGCCACAGGGACCAAGAGTAAGGTATCATAAATGATTGAAGCCTTCTCTTTTGAAATGAATGGACTATATACCCAAGCATCCCTAAACCTACTTCCTTTGGGGTCATATGACATGTTGATAGGCATGGATTGGTTGGTTTCACATAAAATAAAACTAGAATTTTTTAATAAAACTTTGTACTGTGAGGATGACAAGGGAAACAAAAGGGTGTTGCAAGGTATCTAGAATCATGTATCTGTAATAAATATATCATCGTTACAACTCAATATGGATATCATAAAAGGGTGTCCCTTGTATGCTATACAAGTGTTAAATTCAACAGAAAACAACAAGATGAAAATAGAAGACCACCCTATGTTGCATGAGTTCAAAGATGTATTTTAAGAGGAGATATCAGGTCTTCCTCCTAGGAGTGACATTGAATTCTCAATAGAATTTATGCCAGGAGAAGTACCTACATCAAATGTACCTTATATAATTAGCAGGCCTGAGTTGGTAGAGTTAAAAATACAACTAAAGGAAATGCTAGACAAAGGGTATATTAGGCCTAGTGTATCCCCGCGGGGAGCAACAACTTTATTTTTAAACAAAAAGGATGGTACTCTTAGACTGTGTATTGACTACAAGAATTTAAATAAGATGATCATCAAGAATAAATACCCACTACCCAAAATTGATGATCTTTTTTATCAACTTAGAGGGGCTACAATGTTCTCTAAAATAAACTTGAGGTCTAGGTACCATCAAGTCAAAATTAAGGACGAAGACATTCATAAGACTGAGTTCAAGACAAGATATGGGCACTATGAGTTTGTGGTGGTGCCTTTTGGACTCACCAATGCACCATCCACCTTTATGTGTCTGATGAATAGTATTCTCAACAAATACTTGGACAATTAGTTTGTCTTGGTCTTCATTGATTGCATCCTAATTTATTCAAAGACCCAGGAGGAGCATGAGTAACACCTAAGATTGGTGCTACAAGTATTTAGAGAACATCAATTGTATGCTAAGTACAACAAGTGTGATTTATTACAAAAACATATTCAATATTTGGGTCATGTAATTTCAAGAGATGGAGTGGCAGTAGACCCAGAAAAGATTAAATCCATTATGGATTGGAAAAACCCTAAAAATGTGTCTAAGGTAAGGTCATTTATGGGATTAGTTGGATATTGTAGGAGGTTAATTAAGGTATTTTCCAAGATCGATCATCCCATTACCTATTTACAAAGAAAGGGGGTGAATTTTGTATGGTCAACAAAGTGTGAAGCCAACTTTTAGCAGCTGAAACATCTCTTGACCAATGCCCTTGTTTTGAATATCGCAGACCCATAAAAGGATTTCTTGGTTTGTATTGATGTCTGCAAAGAGCGACTCAGTGGGGTTCTCATGCAAGAAAGGCATGTGATCTGCTATGAATCAAGAAAGATAAATGAGCATGAGCAAAATTATGTCATTCATGACCTAGAAATGACATCCATTGTGCATGCCTTGAACATGTGGAGACATTTTTTACTTGGAAGAAGGTTCATATTAATGACATACCATAGTGGAATGAGGTACATATTTGATCAGCCACGTTTAAAATTCAGACAAGACAAATGGATGGCTCTAATTAGTGAGTTTGATTTTGAAATAAAACACATCAAAGGAAAAGAAAATCGAGTGGAAGATGCACTCAGAAGAAGCGTGGAAACCATCCACTTAGAAGAAACAATCACGTCTGTGTTTGATATAAACCAAAGAATCAGAAATTCCCTACAAGATGATGAACATATCAAATCAATAAAGTAAGGTTTACAGCAAGAGCATAGAGGGAAAAAGTATGAAGGATATTAGCTCACAGAGGATGGGTTGTTGATGTACAATGACATATTGTATGTACCTAATTCGATTGAGATAAGGAACATCATTATGGATGATTTTCATAGAATATCCTATGTGGGTCATCCTGGCTATCCGAAAATTATAATAGTAGTAAGGAAACCATATTACTAGCCAACAATGAAGAAGAACACTGCTAAAAATATTGCAAAGTTCTTGGAGTGTCAATGATTCAAAATTGAACATAAGCACCCTACAAGACTATTGAAACCATTTCCAATCCTAGAATGGAAGTGGGAAACTATTTCCATGGATTTTATTACATGTTTACCAAAAACAGTTAAGCAACATGATGCAATCATGGTAGTGGTGGATAAGTTGAGAAAGGAAGCTCACTTCATTCCAATTGAATCTACCTTTAAAGTTATAGATGTTGTTGATGTTTTCATGAAATAAATTTTCAGGTTGCATGGAATACCAAAGACTATTATTTCGGATAGAGATACAAAATTTACATCAAATTTCTGGAAAGGCTTGTTCGTAGGCTTGGGAACACAATTAGTATTCGGCACCACTTATCATCCTCAAACAAATGGATAGAGTGAAACGATGAATAGAGTGTTGGAAGACATGTTGAGGATGCAATTCATGCACCAACCCAAGAAATGGGAGGAATATTTTCCTTTGATAGAATTTTCATACAATAACGATTATCAAGAATCATTGAAAATGAGCCCATTTGAGGCTATGTGTGGAAGGAAATGCAGAGTCCCAATCAGCTAGGATATCCCAATGGATAGGATCAAACCAAGACCAGACTTGTTAAGATATATGGAACAAGAAGTGAACATAATAAGACAAAATTTAAAAGTAGCCCAATATAGGTAGAAAATCTATGCAAATATAAAAAGGGCTGATAAGGATTTTAAGGTGGGATATCATGCATATCTCAGAGTGAAACCCAAGAAGATTTCTCTGAGAATGGGAACTTGTGCCAAGTTGGCACCCCGATATTGTGGACCATTTGAAGTCCTGGAAAAAGTAGGACCAGTGGCATATAGACTTTCCTTACCACCTACTATCATATCTCATAATGTGTTCCATGTATCTTTATCAAAGAAGTATATTCATGATTTTATTCATGTTATTGATTGGGTTGTGATACATATGGAACCCGAGGGAGAATTACAACTGATGCCTCAATGCATTCTAGATAGGAAAGAGTCATTTCTCTAGAATGAAGCCTTCATGCAGGTCAAGGTGCAATGGAAGCACTTTGGACCAGATGAGGCCACATGGGAATTGGAGGATGTCATGAGATTGACATACCCATTTTTTTCTGTATAAATTTTTATATCTGGTGTTGCAAATAATGAGGATGATGTTCCCTTAAGGGGAAGGGGAATGTAACACCTTGTTAACCCCCAAGTTTGTAATTAAGTATAAGACTTTATGTGTTATGAATAATGAATATTTTGATTATGTTTATGATAATGAAAGACACCAAATAATTTTCTAGTGAGGGAAATCTACAGTACTGGCCATGATACCACAAGTGGGACTGGTGAGGTGGATTTAGGAAATTTTAAAGAGGAAAATGAGAAACTTACTCAACAACCTAGCCTACCTTTAAATAAATTGAATGCATAACCTGTCCACAAGTACTTGCTTAACTTGACCACAATGAATTGTTAATGGCTTGTAGACTAGGTGGTTGGAACAGTTCTAACAACCTTCAAGTTTGGTACTTGGACAAGTGAAAGGAGGAGTTGCAATGTCAACTAGAAGTATGCAACACAGATATATACCTTGGAATGGGGAGTTTACATCTTCTAGAAGATAGAACGGGGATCCCAAGGAAGGGGAAGAGGGAAATTGAATTGAAATATGCACAGAGGAAAAATAGATCTTGTAAACAGTGAGCAGATGCAGAAGGGAACATAGTGGACAACACGAAAAATGGAGAAAATAGTTTTTAAGTATGCAGACTTGAGAAAGAGAAGAATAGGGAAGCATGCCCATGATATGAATGGTCACATTGGAACAAAGAAGCCCCATATCTAAATTGGAGAAAAAGAGGGTTTCGATTTGGTGTTGGCTAGAAGAAAATCGGCACTGGTAAAGGGTGGTCATCGAGGAAATGTGTAGTAGAGAAGAAAATCCCTTGTGTATAGGAAATCCAGCTAGAAAGGAACCTGATAAACTCGTGGAGGTCTTGAGCTTAGTGGGAAGAGAGAAACTTTGGTTTTTTCCAGTGGAGTGGAGGAGAGTAACCTCCCTAATCCATTCTTTGACTTGTTGACTCAATTGTGAGAGTCCCCTGGTGGTATCATGGCCTGGCATGGGGGTGCTTTGTTTTAGAAAGATAAAGTGTAGCATAGCCTATGGTTGGGAGGAAAGGTTTTCCCCCACATTCAGTTTGCTGGTTAATTTCGTCATTGAACATATAATTGTTTTCACCTGTAATTTATCTTAGATATATGGTAATGAAATATGGATTGTATCATGTTTTTGTAATGGCTTAGACATGAAGGAATTCCATCCTCTACTTGTTTGTATTCCTTTTACTAGCTATTACCTCTTATGATGAATGATAACTGAAGAAGATTTGTTTGGATCTATAGTTTTCAATTATATTATCTATGTTTGATTTCACTAGTTATTTAACCCATGAGGACATGCTTAAAGAGAGAATTCTAATAGAAATATTTAAACTCAGAAAATAAAGCAAGGGATGCTTGGGATTTTCCATGTATGTTTAGATTTCCCTTACAGGACCTTGAACTCATACTATGAAACCTAATTTTATTGAAAATTGTGTCATGGTAAGTGTCTTCTCTTCCCGAAAGTCAAGGTTTTAGGTTTGTACTCAGCCTTATTATTCCACGTGAAAAACTGATACTGGGAGAATTAAACCCAAGGGGCCATTCAGATCCATGTTTAACCTCGAAAGGAGCAACAATTGTCGATCTAGAGAGGAGGGTCGATCTCGACCATCCGTGGGAGTACCGGGAACCATGGATAAGTGTGTTACCAGCCTAAAACATTCATTGAATGCTAGTGGGACATGGTTCCATCGTTAGGTTCCATGGTTTATTAACTTACCCATCTCCCTTTGAACCCGATGTAAACCGGTGAGAAATTCCTTGAAGTGTCAGTCGGTCGATCCATAGGATAGTGGTTTCAGAAGGGTCCCTTGGTAGTTTTGGAAACCACCAGGGGGGGGGTGAAATAAACAATAGGCCACCACTTTAAAAAGATGGAAAATGTGTGGAATCCATAATTTGGATCCCCCCCCTCTATTAACGATTGACAAGTCAGGGGGAATATGATCACGGTCGTTGATCATTCTCGATCCTCCCTGATTCCATTTATTAGTGTGTGAGCAGGAGGATGTAGGAGACATGTACCAATTGATGTCAGAGTGACATCAAGATGATGCAATTGAACCAATGAGAAGTGAATAAGTGTCAACACCTGGTTGGATGAGTCCTGGTGTTTCATGATGACGCGTGATGTCATGGTTGGTCCACATGTTAAGTGGTTATCATGCCATGTGTCTGGAAGATTTGGTGCCCAACATAGTAATCCATATTGAGTCATGATTTTCACATTTCAAGCCAAGTGGTAGGTCACGATAGGGCCATGTGTCTAAGGTGCTAGCTAGGGAACCGGATCGAGTGCTCAATGTTTTTGAAGTTTGAGTTTACCCAGGGGATCGATGCCCCAATGCGTTGGTACCTTGGTGGCCCGGTGCCTCAATGCGCTGACATCCTGATGTATCGGTGGGATGAAATCCCCATTGGGCCATGTTGGAAATTAGTTTCAATGCTTCTAGTAAGTTTTGTGACATGGGTTAACCCCCTCTCATAAATCCTAACTTTGGAAATTATGGCAGAGACTAACACCCACGAGTTTTGGTCTAACAGAAATCGTAGTCCAACAAATGGTATCTGAATGAAAGCTATCGAGTTCAAAACTCGCTCGAAATGTGTTGGAGGGGATATTTTTGGAAATTGGGTTTAGTGCTTCCTGTGAGTTTCGTGACATGGGTTAACCCCCTCTCATGGATCCTAACTTCGACGATTGTATCAGAGACTAACTGTTGTAGTTTTTGGTTTAATAACAATTGTAGTCCAACAGGTTGAGGGTCCTGGTGGGTTGGCGACCAATGTCACATTGGAATCCATGTCAGTGCCATATAGAGCCTCATGTGATTGTATAGATGATGTGGAGCGACGTGGCAGTGTGGTGGTTTTTGAACAAAGAAGTCCTAGAAAATTTAGGAGGCCATAAATTTTGATCTCCAACTCATTTTTAGGTGTGATTATAGTCATTGGAAATCTCTTGATGAGAAGAACTGGATTATGAAACCATAATTGGATTTTAGAGGTGATTAAGAAAGGTGATTTTGAGGAGAGAAAACTGAGAATTTTGACACCCCACCAGCCTAAGGAAGGGTTAGGGAGTTGGGTGTGTTACATAACATATTTTTGTATACGAAATATGTGTACATTATTATTGGTATATATTATTTATTATAGCTAATAACAATGGTTTGTAGAAACTTATGTTGAAATATTGGCCAAT
>JASDQU011455229.1:43209-54873 GCA_032191745.1 Picea mariana
CAAAATCCAAGGTAGCTCTTAGATATCTAAATATCTTTTTTACTGCCTTAAAATGAGTCTCTTTAGGTGCAGATTGAAATATTCATGTTATTCCTACAACTTGTATGATATCAGGTCTTGTTGTTGTTGCATATAACATGCTACCAACCATTTATTTGTACATGGTTTGGTCCACCTTTGGTGAATCATCATCTAAGCTTAGTTTGCATCCTGTAACCATGGGAGTGCTCATAGGTTTGCAATATTCCATTTGAAATTTCTTTAGCATTTCTTTGATATATTTAGTTTGGGATATGAATATCCATTTTTTTGTCCGAGTAACTTGTAAACTCAAGAAGAATGTTAGTTCACCTAGCATAGTGATCCAAAAACGAAGGTATTACTGATAAATTGCAAGTTAGTTTACGATACTTTTTGCATCGGATCGTTAAGAATGCGAAATACATAAAACTTATTATCTTGTTTGTGGAATATCAAATGTGACTTTTACTTGATGCTTATTAATGAATAAAGAGATAAGCCATTAATATCCATGCTGAAAATGAAGAGAATAGAACAACAAAACAAAAAGAGAAATAGAGACAAGAGGTTGATAACAGATTTCACCAATCGTTGGCTACGTCTCCGGGCCCGCTTCCAAGTGAAGGACCTCTTTATTGCTCTTTAAAATGCTCAAAGTTCTCTCACAATTCTCTTTGCTATTACATTACATGCTCCATGTCTACTGTGCAAGACCTCCTTGCTTAGATTCACGCATGCAACATCAAACTCATCTCAAAAAACATGGCAAAATTGTCTCTCAAATCATGAGAAAAGACCAAAATTTATAAACTGCCCCTTCAAAACCCTACATCAAAAAAGTCTCCTACAAGCTTCAAAAAACCCGGTTTATATAGATTTTGAGGCTCATATGAGGAATCCCAACTTCCCTCAATATCTGGCCTCTTTTTGGGATCAAATCCCCCTTCAAATGGCCTAAAATCCTAAAAAAATCCATTTTCTGGGCATAATATCAGTCAAAATCCCAAAAAACTCACTAACTATAAGATAAAACCCACTTTCTGTTTAATTATTGGGATTATCCCCCTTGATTGAATCACGCTCCCTCTCTGTGGTCATATGACTGTATAAAACCCTGGGCTCGGGCTTAGCCCCAACCCCCTTCCGTCCACATAGTAATATAATACAATTTAAATAAAATTAAATGCATATTATTTAATAAGATACACATGGGGCGCGTTGGTGTTAGTGCTCTCCTTAAGGTGCTTGGCTTGGTGGGTTGTCTTGGGTTCGAAACCCATGGACCCCCAAACATTTTTAACACTTGTCATTCAACCCTGACTGGGTGCCATGTGGCTACCCATGCCTGGGCCATGTGGCACCTCATCATTTGACCAAATTTTGCCATGTGTCAAATTCTGATTGGATTTGCCATCCACATTTACCCAGTCAACTGCTGCCACTTGTCACATTGCCATTGGTCCAAGTCTGCATCATGAGGTGTCATTGGTAATGTCATGCTGACGTCAGCATTGAATTTTTGCCAGTCCTTTGACTTTTTAGTAGTTTGAGAAAATGGTCAGAGTATGATAATAACTCTCGCATACAACGTCCGTTTGAGAAAGTAAATATACTGCCAGAATCAGCGCGACGAGGCAGTCACAATGGAGTTGGTTTCATCTAGTTATGAGAACTTTGATTTTTGTGCATTTTTTGAGCCTAGGAAGCTTCCTGGATCATTCCTCCCCACTTTGGAAGATTTTGGACCACAAAAAGTCTGCTTTTACTCAGGTAAGAAGTGAGGGTACTGCCTCCCCACTTTGTCCTGTATCATCCATCCTCTTTGCTGGGATAATGATCACCTGACTAATCACAAAAAACATGAAAACTGAGATAACATTGTTTATCAAAGTAATCGTTTCATTTATCGCACAATCATCTACATTCTTTGTCGCACTTTGCAGCCATACACCACTGAACACCAACAAACTAATCAACAATACTGAGTATGTAAATGAAAATCACAAAACATGCTTCCCCTTTTAAACAGGAATAGTAATCAAATTATGCAGCTAAACCTTATGTTGTACCTCCGGTGACACTTCATAACTGTTTGAAACATATGGAATCATATCATGTTTAGCATCACTAACTTCATGTTTTGTTACAGACATAAGTGTTAAACTTTTGCTTGCATTTACCATTCTTTTTAACTGCCCTGTATCTGCAAAAGACCTGTCAGTTTTCATGCGATGAGCACGAACAATGTACTCCTTCCCATCTTTCTTGAAGCAATATTTATTTTCCTCCCTGTAGAATATGGCTTTCCCATCATAAAGGTATGGAATTCCCAAGACAACCCCACATATGTCCAATGGCACTATATCAAGCTCTACTTCAACAACATAATTAGAAGTGATTGCAAACTTGATTGTACATTGCTTGGTTACTTGTAAATTGTTATCACCACATATCCATCCCAATGGATATGGTTTAGGATGTGACTTAGTTTCAAGTCCCAAGTTATTTACAACATCTTCACTGATTAGATTAGCTTGTGATCCACTGTCTACAAGAGTATCAAATTTAACATTATGTGTTATAACCCTTATGTGGAAAAGTTCACTCCTTTTACACTCATCATTTACATCAACTGAACTAGAAGAGCTAGAACTTGCAATAGAATTTATACCTCGGATTCCCATAGCTACAACCTGTGTCTCATCACCGGAATCTGATCCAAGATCCACTTGAACTGTCGCAACTGTGGTCTTCTTCCTTCCTTGATTGGCATACTTCTTTGGCTTCATTTCAGGATGTAAGGTCCAACAATGATTTTCATCATGACCTACCTTCTTGCAATGCTCGCAAGTAGGCTTATCCTTTCTTGTCATGGCCATCTTCTTCTCTTTCCTTTTCCCTGCATCCTTTCTTTGCCAAGTACCTGTAGAAACACTATCACCAACATTCCCTTTAATTGATTCAATGTGAATGGCTTGTACACATACTTCATCAAAGTTAGAAGGATTTAGCATAAGAATAGTGTGCTTGAGATAAGAATGTAAACCACTANCAAGTTATTTACAACATCTTCACTGATTAGATTAGCTTGTGATCCACTGTCTACAAGAGTATCAACTTTAACATTATGTGTTATAACCCTTATGTGGAAAAGTTCACTCCTTTTACACTCATCATTTACATCAACTGAACTAGAAGAGCTAGAACTTGCAATAGAATTTATACCTCGGATTCCCATAGCTACAACCTGTGTCTCATCATCGGAATCTGATCCAAGATCCACTTGAACTGTCGCAGCTGTGGTCTTCTTCCTTCCTTGATTGGCATACTTCTTTGGCTTCATTTCAGGATATAAGGTCCAACAATGATTTTCATCATGACCTAACTTCT
Source organism: Picea mariana (assembly GCA_032191745.1). Taxonomy (NCBI): domain Eukaryota; kingdom Viridiplantae; phylum Streptophyta; class Pinopsida; order Pinales; family Pinaceae; genus Picea; species Picea mariana. Next base: position 46,621 of record JASDQU011455229.1, read on the forward strand.
TGCAATGCTCGCAAGTAGGCTTATCCTTTCTTGTCATGGCCGTCTTCTTCTCTTTCCTTTTCCCTGCATCCTTTCTTTGCCAAGTACCTGTAGAAACACTATCACCAACATTCCCTTTAATTGATTCAATGTGAATGGCTTGTACACATACTTCATCAAAGTTAGAAGGATTTAGCATAAGAATAGTGTGCTTGAGATAAGAATGTAAACCACTAATATATTTTAGGAGTGTCTCTTGTGTATATAATGGAATACTCAAATTTAAAGTTTTCTTACGAAATATCTGAGTATATTCTTGTACACTTTGACCTTTTGATTGCCTTAAACATTGCCAATTCATCATTTCTTGTTGCATGTAGGCTAAAGGGTAAAACTGTTGTTTTAATGCAATAGCAAAATCATTCCAGGAAGAGATTGATTTACCACTTTTCTTAAGATCATATCTAGTTCTGCTTTCCCACCATATGAGAGCCGTGCCTCCCAATTTGAGACTTGCTAGTTGGATCTTAGTTTCATCATCAACAATCTTTTGTATCCTGCAATAGGCTTCTAATTGTCTCACCCAATTATCTAGCTTTTCTGCATCTAATTCACCATCATAAGTGGGTAATTGAAACTTTACATCTAAATTTAATAACGACATATCATAAGAATGATGAGTTTTTTGCTTATCCTTTGAGGAATGTACACTTGCTTCATTATTAGATGACGAGGATGAAGGAGAAGAAGGTTCCGAAGGTCCACCACCTCCAACTCCTCCTTTTGCTCTTACTGAAGATTCACCTTCTTTAAATTTTGGATTCCTTCACTGACCTCTTTCATGGTAAAGCTCCTCTACCATGGCTTTCATCAATTTAAAGGCCTCGAAGAAATCATCTTCAGATTTGAAGGGACCCAATTTCTATGGTGAAGACATCTCTTGCTTATGCGGTCGCCTTTGAATCTCTGTGTCAAGAGCCTCAAGTTGGCCTTCTCCTCGCTGGAGTTTTTCTCTCGTGAGCATCCAATGCTTGCAATTCTTGTCAAACCTTCAAAACCAAATGCTCTGATACCATAAAATTGATCCAAAAACGAAGGTATTACTGATAAATTGTAAGTTAGTCTACTGTGTTTTTTGCATCAGATCGTTAAGAATGTGAAATACATAAAACTTATTATCTTGTTTGCAGAATATCAAATGTGACTTTTACTTGATGCTTATTAATGAATAAAGAGATCAACCATTAATATCCATGCTACAAATGAAGAGAATAGAACAAAAAAACAGAAAGAGAAATAGAGACAAGAGGTTGATAATGAAGTTCACCAATCGTTGGCTACGTCTCCGGGCCCACTTCCAAGTGGAGGACCTCTTTATTGCTCTTTAAAATTCTCAAAGTTCTCTTACAATGCTCTTTGCTGTTACATTACATGCTCCATGTCTATTGTGCAAGACATCCTTGCTAAGATTCATGCATGCACCACCAAACTCATCTCAAAAAACATGGCAAAATTGCCTCTCAAATCATGAGAAAAGACCAAAATTTACAAATTGCCCCTTCAAAACCCTGCATCAAAAAAGTCTCCTACAAGCTTCAAAGATCCTGGTTTATATATATTTTGAGGCTTGGATGAGGAATTCCAAATTCTCTCAATATCTGGCCTCTTTTTGGGATCAAATCCCCCTTCAAATGGCTTAAAATCCTCAAAAAATCCATTTTCTGGGCATAATATCAGTCAAAATCCCCCAAAAAATCACTAACTATAGGATAAAACCCACTTTCTGTTTAATTATTGGGCTTATCCCCCTTGACTGGTGTGCTCTCCCTCTCTATGGTCATATTACTATATAAAACCGTGGGCTGGGGCTTAGTCCCAACCCCCTTCTGCCCACATAGTAATATAATACAATATAAATAAAATTAAATGCATATTATCTAACAAGAGACATGTGGGGCGCATTGGTGTTAGTGCTCTCCTTAATGAATTTTGCTTGGTGGGTGGTCTTGGGTTCAAAACCCATGGACCCACAAACATTTTTAACACTTTCCATTTGACCCTAACTGGGTGCCACGTGGCACCTCATCATTTGACCAAATTTTGCCATGTGTCAAATTTTGATTGGATCTGCCATCCACATCTACCCAGTCAACTGATGCCACTTGTCACACTGCCATTGGTCCAAGTCTGCATCATGAGGTTTCGTTGGTGATGTCATGCTGACGTTAGCATTGACTTTTTGCCAGTCCTTTGACTTTTTAGTTGTTTGAGAAAACAGTCAGAGCACAATAACTCTTGCATACAACGTCTGTTTGAGAAAGTAAATATACTGTTAGAATTAGTGCGACGAGCCGATCACAATGGAATTGGTTTCATCCAATTATGAGAACTTTGATTTTTGAGCATTTTCTGAGCCCGGGGAGCCTCTTGGATCACATAGTCATCTCAAATTCTTTCTGCATTTCTGTAGAAAACCATTTGCTCTGTATAGTCAAATTACTTCCAAAAATGATATCATCCACATATACTACAACAACAATCATATTTTTTTCTTCAATTTTGATATATATGTTGTTGTTAGTAGTCCCTCTCTTGTATCCTTGTTTTTGTAGATAGCTATCAAGCCTTGAGAACCATGCTCCAGGAGCTTGTTTAAGACCATATAAATCCTTTTTTAGTTTACATACATAATCCTAATTTTCTGTCAACTTAAATCCTTTAGGTTTTTCTAAATAGACTTCTTTCTCTAAGGTTCCATTTAGAAATGCTAACTTGACATCCATCTGATATATTTTTAATTTTTTTAAGCATGCAAATGCCAAAAAAATTATGATAGCTTCTAATATCGCCACTGGGGAAAATGTCTCCTCAAGGTAAATTCCTTCAACTTGGGCATATCCCTTGCATATTAATATGGATTTATTCTTTATAATCTGTCCATTTTCATTAAGTTTATTCTTGAAAATCCATTTGGTCCCTATCACATTGTTGTCTTTTGGTCTTGGGACTAGTTCCCATGTATGATTTTTCTCTATTTGGTCAAGTTATTCATTCATTTATTTGATCCAATCTTCATTCTTGTTGGATTCTGAAAATGATTTGGGTTCTACCAAAGAAAGCATTGTCTGTTTTGATTCAAATGTAAGTTTTCTTCTAGTTTCTACTCATGCACTTTTATCCCCTATGATTTGTCTTTCAAGGTGATTCTTTTGAACTCTCTTTGATGGAGTTTTTGGCAAGGGTGTTTCTTCCTCATCCTTTTCTTCATTGGTTTGTGGTTAATTATCTTGTAGTTATTCAACATCTTCTTCATTTTTTAATTCACAGTCTTCTTCATCATGTGATTCACCATCTTCTTCATTATCACTAGTCCTTCTCCTTTCATCATTTTTTTATTATCTTGAGATTTGTTTTTTATCAATTTTAGATCATCTACTTTTACATTTGCACTTTCCACTATTTTGTGCAATATTAGATTATAACATCTCTAAGCCTTTTTGTTTTGTGAGTAACCAAGAAATGTCTCCTCATATGATCTGGAATCAAATTTTCTTAGGTTATAATCATCCCTCTTAATATAGCATTTTCTCACAAAGAATCTGAAGTGTTTGATTGATGTTGGTCTACCAAAACATAGATCATAAGGTGCATTGTCATGGTTAAATCTAAGTTGTGCTCGGTTGAGTATGTAAACTATTGTATATAATGCATCTCTCCAAAACTTATCTAGAGTTTGGCTTCATTCAACATTGATCTTGCAACCTCTTGAATAGTTCTATTTTTCCTTTCAACAACTCCATTCTATTGAGGAGTTCTTGGAGATGAAAATTATCTCTTGATTCCATGATATTCAAAAAACTTATTGAATTCGTTAGAGGAAAATTCCCCTCCATTGTCTGATCTTAGACATTTATCTTGATATCTCTCTCATTCTCCACATAATATTTAAATGCCTTAAACTTTTCAAATGCCTCTGATACTTCTTTGAGAAAGTATACCCAGGTCATCCTTGTATAGTCATAAATAATCAACATGAATTAATGGTACCCTTGTATAATTATAGTCATAGTAGGTCCACAGAGGTCAGTGTGAACAAGCTCCAAGAGTTTTGATGTATGATATTATGTTTTCTTGAATCTGACTTTCGTCTGCTTCCCAACTTGGAAATTCTTACAAACAGGGTCAGCAGGTTTTATAATATTTGGCATGTCCTTCATTGCTTCCTTTCTACTAGTTTTGATCATATTTTCAAAGCTCAAGTGTCCCATTCTTTTGTCCCACGACCAACTTTCATCTACTTGACTCATGTAGCATTCTTCTTCTTCTTCTTTAATATCTAAAATATATACATTGCTTGAGGGCCTTGGTGCAATAGCTACTAATTTTCCTGATCCTTCATTCTTGATTTTGCATTTTTGGGAGTCAAAAATGAAAATGTGTCCTTGATCACAAGTTTGGCTTACACTTAGAAGATTAGGCTTCATATTTTCAACTAGTAGCACATTTTCTTCTTTATTTTTCTTGTTTCCCAAAGTGACTATTCCTTTTCCAAGTATTCTGGTAGATACATTATCTCCAAATGTGACACATCCTTTTTCCTTCTTTGTCAGATTGGGAAATTTTCTTTTGTCTCCTATCATATGCTTAGAGAATCCACTATCAATATACCATTGACACTTTTTGTTCTTGGAATACAAGGCTACTTTAAATTATGTTATCTTTTCTTCCACATGTTTTTCTTTCCATATAATTTTATCTTTATTGTTCAGAATGCTTATATTCAAGGATTGCATTGGAAATCTACATTCACTGGCTTTATGACCATAATTGTTGCACTTGTGACATTCAAGGTTGTAATATTTTAAAGGAGAGAATGAATTATAGTTTATTTTCTCTTCATTATTCTTTTTTTTCTTATATCTTTGGATGTTTTTAGGATTGTACTTTCTATAGTCCTTACAATGTAATGATTTATGTCAAAATTATTGCAAGAGAAGCAATATCCAAGGAAGATATGTTTATATCTATTAGGGGGAGCCCTTCTGGTCACTGTATTCTTTTTGTCTTCCTTTTCTTTTGTAGGGGGTGTTGACTTCTGTTTATTAGGAACACTCTTCAATGGCACCATCTTCCCCTTGTCATCTTCCCTTTTCAAGGGGATTCTAAGAGCATATGCATAACTGATTGGTTGCTTGTCAGTCTTTTGTTTTGCAGAGGTTGAATCTTGATCATATCTCAGTCCTATCTTATCGTTTGGTGATCTTTGACTATTAAGAATGTCATTCAATATTTTTGAACTGTTCTCAAATATTGATTGGTTTTTTCCTTTCTCAAGTTACCTCTTTAGTTGAACAATTTATTTCTCTAGCTTCTTACAATCTTGTTTTTTTTAATTGAGTTTTTTAATCAAGACTTCCTCATTTCTCTTGTATTCTCGAAGTTGAGTCTTCGAGTCAATGATGATTTTCCCTGATTCTCTTATGGTTTTTGAAACTTCCTTTTCTCTTAATTGTTGTGCTTCTTCAAATTCTAGCAGTTGTCCCCTTAGTAACTTGTTCTTCTTTTTATACTTTCTAACTTCATCCAGAGAAATGATTAGTTCTTATCCTAGGTCTACTTCTCCTTCATCCTTGAAGTTTTATTCAATCTCAAAAGTATTTTTAGAAATATTATCTTGGGTTTCTATACCCATAAATAGATGTTCTAAATCTTCATCTTCACTTTCTTCAGATGAACTATTTTCCTCTTTGGTGTAAAAGGTTTTCTTCTTTTTGTTTTTGGTTTTTATCTTTTTATGGTCTTTCTGTTTGTAAGCTTCTTCATCATCATTATCTTCTTGTATGGGATAAGGACATTTTTTGGCGAAGTGTCCAATTTTTCCACAGTTGAAGCATTTGAAAGGTAACTTCCCTTTGTATTTTACAGACCCTTTCTTGAGTTTTCTTATAAAGTTGGCCTCTTCTTCATTTGATATATCTGATTGATTTTCATTTGGCACATGCTTATGGTTCCTTGTTTCTTTTTATGCTTTGAAGGTTGTTTCCCTTTTTGATGAATTTTATTTCCCGGTTCTCATTTCATATGCTATAAGAATCCCATGAAGTTCATCCATTGTAAGGTTGTCAAGGTATTCTAAATCTTCCAAGGTATATACCTTGGCAACATATCTCATTGGTAATGATCTCAACAACTTTTGGACAATAATATTGTCTTTTAGCTCTTCTCCCAATGCTTTGATTGAATTGACTATTTCATCCACTCTTTGAAAATATTCTACAATGTTTTCTTCATCTTTCATCTTCAGAATATCAAACGACCCTTTGTGTGTTTGAATTTTAGCTCGCTTGACCTTTCCATCTCCTTCATAGATGATGTTCACTTTATCCCAAATTTCCTTTGTTGATTTACAGTGCATCACTTTTACAAATATATGATTTGTTAATCCTCCAAGAATAGAATTAACAACTCTTTCATTGTCATTGCATAGATTCTTTGAAGTAGTATCAGTAGGTGGATTAGATGGACCAGTGTAACCATTTTCAACATATTTCCAGGCATCACATCCAAGGGCCATTAGATAGATTTTCATTCTTATACTCTAGAAAGCATAATCATTTCCTTTAAATAGTGGTGCTCTATTGGAGGACATTCCATTTTACTGATCCATTTGATCTCTTCAGAACCTACCTTCCAGTGGTTAAACTATGGTGAAAACACTTTCTTTGATACAAATTGTTGAAATATTGGCCAATAATGAGAGGGGGGGTGAATCAATATTGCTTCTTCTTTTAAAATTTTAACAATTATTAACTAACAAATTAATTAATCATAACAATTGATCAACAAGAATATAGTGAATACATACATTTAAATATAACAATAACAAGTACAAGTTATAATTGTGTGAGAGACAATAATCTCTCTTCTTCTGAGCACCAACTCAAGGAGACATCAATCCCCTGGTTTTAGAGCACCAACTCCCTTCTTTCAGAGCACCAACTCTAGGAAGCACCAACTCCTTTGTGAAATAGGATTTAACATGGATAGAACTTCAATCCTCCTGAGCTCCTCCCTACCACCCTCACTGCATAAAAATGTTTACAATTTCTTTCTTGGACTCTGCTCTTGCTTTTGATGTAGATTGCAGAGACACTTTTTCTTCTTACCATTTTTCTTTGTTTATATAGTATCTCAAGAGGTATATGATATTGAAACAACGTGACTTTTTGTAAAATAGAAAATGAACCAATGTTCCTTTTCAATAATAAAGCATTGCACCTCTTCATTTAATTAACACATATGCTGACTTTTTTTGTTTATTAATTGATTTTAATTTAAAGAGGCGTCCAAATCATACAATGAATTTTGTATGACAATTCTTGAGCGAGGGAAACAAATTCTAAAATTCTATGACATGGGTTTTGTGCAGAACGTGCCCAATTAGCCAACACAATGGTTGTTTCCTCAAAAAAAGTGTGCGGTGGATAGTACACGAGGTTATTTGAACGAAACTTGCCCATATTTACTGTTGTGACCACCTTCTAAACTTTCCAAATGAAGCATCCAATTCAACAATAGATATTTGGTCATAGATCCACATTCCTCCTTTATCATTAAGTTAGCAAAGTGGACTCAAAAATTATAAGAGCAGATTTTAAATGACATATTCGCTTCCACATTGTGTTGACTCTGGTCAAATTTTAACGTCAAGTCCTGTAGCGTGGAGTTGCAACATATGAGTTGTAGTGAGTTACATCACTAATATTGTAGCATGGAGTTGTAGTGTGGGAGTTGCAACAAGTTGCACCACTAATCTTGTAGCATGGAGTTACAACGTGGGAGTTGCAGCGAGTTGCGACACTAATCTTGTAGCATGAACATATGGTAAAGTGAATAATTGACCTTGTATTTATATATAACATTTAGGTAAGTAAAAAATGATAAGAAAGAGAAGTAAAGGGGAAAAAGTAGAAACGTGGAGGAGGTGTTGAATATTAAGAAAGTGCTTGTATTAAAAGATGCATGGTATCAAGAATGTTATAGACAAGATTATTGATTTATTTAAGTTAAGAATGAATATGGACGTAGATGTTAAGGAGTTATGATGACAGGAGTATGAAGAAATAGATGAAGACCCATTTTTTTTTAAATTAATAATAATTGTGATAAATGATTGATGAATAGATAGGGAGGATAGCTCATAAAAGTGGAATTTTGACAAGAAGTGACTGTTTGTTTGCGGGGTAACTGGTTGTGAAAACTTGATCTATAAAG
>JASDQU011455230.1:7446-42315 GCA_032191745.1 Picea mariana
ATTATTATTGAGAAACAATGGAAAAACCTAAACATCCAAAGACCTAACCCTAGGAGATGAAACGCCAAGACTATGGGCCCCGTTTGGGTAAGTTGGTACATCAACTTCCCGGGGACATAACTTTGGCATACGATCTTCGTTTGACGCGTTCTATACCTCATTAGAAATATCTATCCGATGACTACAAATTTTGGGTGAGCAACATTGATCTAAGATCCATGTTGCTCCCCGTTTTCCCAAAAAACATCATTTAAGGCTTCGAAATGACTCCAGAAGTTCAAGACCCGAAAAACTGCTAAAAATAGTAAACTGTGCGGAAACTGAAAAATTGAAAGAAGCAATGGTGGGGGTCCAAGTGGAATAGGTGGGTGGCCAACAATATCCACCTGGTTCAGTTATCTAAGTGGATTAATATGTTGTTGTGTGACAAAAGAGTTATGGCCATGGAATCTGATTGCTAAGCATCTTCACGCACATAGGGGAACTAGGGGCTTACCATGGAATGATATTAGCATAGAGAGGGATGAATAGAAGGAATTAGGAACTAATGGGCTGAGGATGTTGAGAGAAGAAGAGCATGTACTGAATGAAGATATTGGAGTATTGCGCAGTGGTAAGAGATTTAGACCGAATAAGAAGAAGATTATGGCTGGGAGAGAGGGGTGGCACTATTAAACCAAACCCCAACACTCCAACATTATTAAACCATTAAACCATTAAACCAAAACCCTATTAAACCAACCATATTAAAATGTATGCTCCAACATTATTAAACCAAAATCCATTTCCTATTTTTCTCTAAATTATCCTTGCCGCGAACCTTCCATTATTTGTTGAGTGTTCTAGAGCCCAATTATTGAATTCATGTAAGAGGGTTGGTGTGAGAGTCACTTCCCATATTTATTGATAACATGGGGGATAAGTACATTCAACTTGGGGAAAAGTTCAATTCAAGCAAGCAAGAAAAAGAGAGGAAAATTTGTATGGGTAGAAGACCAGATTTTATACATTTACATTTTTGCATGGAGAGTTGTTTTTACATGAATTTTTCTCACTAGCTATAGAGTTCTGAGTGTGGGAGATTGAAGGAAGTTTTTGTGGACATGTTTGGTTGTTGTTTGGAGCTGTAATTTCGTGGAGAAAGAGGCTATGTTCCTGGGAGTGACGAGTTGTTTGAGATTCGTCCAAGAAGCATGTGTTTTGGCTGTTGGGTGAATTTGTGTTGTAGTTGTAGAATTCTTGAAGTCCCAACAAGTATAATTTTTGTCCAACCTGCGTTGGAATCCCTGGAGGGGATTGGAAAGGCCTAAGGGACTGTGAGCAGTGAATGGGAATTACATACCTTGGGTTGTGTAGGTTGAGGGGAAGTGTGCTGGTGGACTGGAATTAGCTGAGAGCTTAGTTGTTGAAAGGGGGACATTAGCAAGCCTTAAGGACCTCCTTCTCTTGTGTATGCATAGCCCTATCTCGGGGGTGTCTTGTTATTGAGAACTAAAACAACAAGGCTATGGTTGGGAGGAATGTCCATGCTCTGCATCATGTTGTACATTTTATAATATAAGTGTTCTATTTGTCGTTTTTATTCATGTATAATGTTGATATACTATTATGAAATTTACTCTAAAATTATATTTGGTTATTATTGCTTGTTGGAGGCAGAATGATGCATTTAAATCCATGTTTATATGGTTGAATGCTATTGGATGTTATTTATCTATTTTTATGCATAGTTGAGTAATTATATTTACGTATTTAAGTAGCATAGACAGTTTCAAGTGTATGAATGTCATGTTGTTAGTTATTTTCACATTTATATTTAGTATTAAAAAAAAAATAGTGAGTCATTTTGGCAGTGACATGACCCAGATGGGAGCTGGGTACGTTACATTTACAAAGATAAAGGGTTTGAGAGATAGGTAAACTTTTGTGAATTTTTTTGACAATGTGAACTTATGTTACAGCAGATGGCATCTTTCCAACCCCATATAAATAAATGGATATACCCTTTACATGCACCTCACATGTATACCTGAATGGGCTTAAAAACCCCTATTCTTTAATGTTGGAACAAATCCTAGTGAGATTTAAATCCAAATAGGAMGTGGAAAATTCCTTTTGATTTCCTATMGCACCACATGCTTATGYGCATATAYGTATAAAATTTATGATAACTTACAACAAATTATAATGCAATCCAAAAGTTACAAAAAATCACAATGAGTGAAAACATGAAAATGGTAACACTTTTGGGAATGAGGCATGGTGGGGCACACCTTTCATTTTTTGACAAGAAAATATTCAATGAATTATCTTGGTTGAAAGTTTTATAATCTCTTAATGAAGATGTTTCTCAAGTTTACCTTAGCTTAAAATTTTTCAAAAGACTATTTTTAGTTTTTTTGGCAATGATCATATAGAAAACAAAATTGGTTCCCACATAAATATGTTGATATGACACCATTTTTTGTTTTACTCTATCTACATAAATAATAAAAAGTAGTACTTAAAAAAAATAGAAAAACTAAAATGAATCCATCCATAATAGTGAGCATATAATTGTTTTCGCTAAAATGAATCCATCCATCTCTAAAAAAAACTAGATGCTCTCATAGTTCACTCATTATCCTTACCTAAATTTTTAAAGTATATGGAAATAATGAACATAGATTTATCCCACTATATGTCCATAAATATTTTTTCATAAAATATGAATATGGAGATCAGAAATTTTTTTACAAATATATTTTTTACTTCAAAGTGAAATTCTTAGAGAAAATATGAGCTTAAAGGAATTGAAGTTGAAGAAATATAAAATTTTGGAATTTTCTTCGTTAAAAATAAGCAAAAAGTATTACCCATTTTCATGTCTTCACCCTAATATTTGACTCCAATATCCACCTATATATAAGTTGACATATAAACTACAATATCAGTTGTATTAACAACTAAGAAATCTTAAAGAACTATTTTTATAGCTTAATTATATCAAATAAATATTGATAAGATTAAGTATTCCAAGAAAATCACTGATCTTAATTTTACTTATGATAATAACAACTTAAAAACAACTTAAAAGAAGTTAATTCATGTGAATATCTTGGAGTTTTCTCACATCACAAATTTAACTAGAGATAGATAAAAAGATTAGTAGAGAATGGAAATTACATTTCAATCTTAATAACACTTGAAGAAGATTTCTAGTTATTTTATATTGATAAAATTATAAATATCAAATATTAATAATATTTGTATGATCCAATTATAATAAAAATATTAAATATTACTTAATTTATTTGTTATTAAAAATAACAATTTCACAAATTCAAAATTACAAATTTTACTCATTATTAATAAAATATTTTTAAAAAATCCAAAATTTAAAATATTTTAAAAAATATTTTATTTTCCAATGTAATGTTGCTATCAACTGATAAATAATTATTAATTTGACTCAAACTAATAATTTACTTGTGTCAAACTGAAAAATTTAGAGGGATTAAATCCTCACACCTACCTTTATAGCTTGGCTCCGACTCCATACTCCCTGAATCTATAAGAGAGAAAGAGACTATAAGGGTCTACCACTTCAATTCAATTAGATGGAAGGCGCACGCTTGTTTCCTCGTCGAAGGAATTCACTCGATATCTGAATGGACGTGCACCGACGATGAAATGAATAACCAGGTACGCTAACCTTTTAATTACTTGTTCCCGAGACAGAGCTACTATACAAAATTTGAGGGCATTTCTAGTTCTATAGTATATATTCATATACAAATTTGAGGTTGTATAGCCATATATAGTAATAGATTTGAGGTTGTATAGTCATATATAGTAATTGAGAGGGCATAATTATGTTTAGGTTATGTAATTTAATTTCCAGCCATATTAGTTTGTTGTAAATGGTTTTATGGATATTTAAGAAGAAGTCACAATCATGAAGAAATGTTTATTTCATTTTTGGAGAATTAAATTGTTGTAGGCATTGTATATGTAATTGCCTAATTTATTAAGGAGTATGGTCGTGCTGATTTTGAAATTAAAGGCTCTACATAACCGGATATATATGGATGTAATAGGGTCATTGAGAACCGAAGTTTATCAAATAGTTTTATTAGTCAATGATATCCAACTTGTTACGTAGCATTGAATGCTAAGGTGAATGGATTATAGATCATATGATCTAAACATATACATATAAAATTATGTATAAGAAATATACTCTTATGTAAATTTTATAGGTGTTAGCTAAAAGTTTTATCTTCTGGGTTTTTTGGTCAAAATCCGGTGATGTAAATCTGGACAAAATCACTATTTTTTATTGTTTAAATTGCATTTCTGAATGAATAAATGGATTCAGCCTACTGAAAAACCCCTAACACACTTGGATTATACAAACTTAACCACTCAAATCTGCAGATCCAACTATTCTCCACTAAATTTTGGACAAAATCAAACTAAAAAAATTACCAAAAAACTTTCAAAAAATAAAACTTTGACTACACTCATTTCATCACCTACCTTGTATCTACTCCCCGTACATTCATATGGACTATGCATGATGTGATATGTCCAGATAACAGATGTAAACGGTACCATGAAATGTAGAATGCTCTGGACTGTTCACCATCTTTTTTCTGGTAGCAATTTCTTAAAAACCATCTTTTTTCTGGTAGCAATTTCTTAAAAAAGGTGGAATCCAACTATATAAAAATTATAGCTTTCATTTATCTAGAACTTTCATAAATTTTTATTAAAATTAAAAAAAATAAAAATAAATCTAGTCTTCAATCTGTACAAATATAAGATGGTATGGTTTTGAAGTATGATTTAAAACTATTTTTGTTTGGCTAGGAGTTTATCTTCTTCAGACTTAAGGAAACAGGTTAATGGTCCAACACCAGGATTTGGCAGGAGTGAAAGTCTGCCCCCTTACAAACCACCAACCGATTCTTTCAAGTGGAATGGTTTTCTTTGAATAAAGATGATGAATCAGCCAACATTAATTGATAACAGTTAATAATGATTGTCCCCACTACTAATTTGACTTTCTACATTATGATAAGTTTTCCCACTTAAAAAAATAAGATAATAAAAAAATTCTAATTATACTTAAAATTTCTACTATAATTGAAATGTGAAAGTCACACATGTGCATAGATACTCTGAGATGCCAAGCATGCCACCTGGAAAGTCATATATAGATACTGTGAGATGCGCCATGTGAAAGTCATATGTGGGATATGACGAATGTCATCCTTGAAGTATTGAAATTCGTCTGAACCTTTTTTTTAAGCGATTTATATGGGTTATACAAGTTCTACATTAAGTGAACCTTTTTCTCATGATTTTATATTTATGCCGAAAGGCGTACATATATTGATAATGGGCACAATTAATGATCTTTTAATCTTATTTAACCTTAAACCCTAATCTGATGGCTATGCATTGAAGATGCTGGCATATTCTTAGTCATCCTCCAAAATCAATGGATCAGATTTTTTGTTCATAACTTTTTTGCATTTATCAAGGCATCCGTTAACATGTTTATTTTTTAACATTTACCTAATCACATTAAAAAATTACTGTAAGGATATGTAATTACCACGTTCCATTTATCAGCCTAATACAGCCAAAGTTTCATATTACCACAGACAGATTACCACAAACGTTTTATATTGGGAGCATGTGTTCTCAATGTATTGGGGACAAGTTATATGGATTTTGAAGTTATATTTATCATATAGATTATTCTGGCTTATCAAGAAATATTATTATAATTTATTGATTAAAAAATTAATAAAGTTTAAATAAAATATGAATATTAAAAAGTAAATAAAATAATATAAAATAAAAATTAGAGATAAATAAAATAAAAAATAAAAAGATGAGATAAAAAGATCAAAGAAAGTCTGAACTTTTTTTTAAGGCGATTTATATGGGTTATACAAGTTCTACACTAAGTGAACCTTGCTCTCGTGATCTTATATTTATATATGGGTTTTGAAACTATATTTATCATATAGATTATTTTGGCTTAACAAGAAATATTATTGTAATTTATTGATTAAAAATTTAATGAAGTTTAAATAAAATATGAATATTAAAAGGTAAATAATACAAAATAAAATAAAAATCAGAGATAAATAAAATAAAAAATGAAAAGAGGAGAAAAAAAATCAAAAAACGTATGAATCTTTTTTTAAGCGATTTATATGGGTTATACAAGTCCTATACAAGTGAACCTTGCTCTTATGATCTTATATTTTTATGGGTTTTGAAATTATATTTATCATATAGATTATTTTGGTTTAACAAGAAATATTATTGTAATTTATTGATTAAAAATTTAATGAAGTTTAAATAAAATATGAATATTAAAAGGTAAATAAGATAAACTAAAATAAAAACTAAAGATAAATAAAATAAAAATATGAAAAGAGGAGAAAAAAGATTAAAGAAAGAGAAAAGGAAGATCAAGTTTATTAACCTTCCCATTAGTCTATCTCTTTCTATTTCTCTTACTGTTATGATCTTATATTTATATGGGTTTTGAAACTATATTTATCATATAGATTATTTTGGTTTAACAAGAAATATTATTGTAATTTATTGATTAAAAATTTAATGAAGTTTAAATAAAATATGAATATTAAAAGGTAAATAAGATAAAATAAAATAAAAACCAGAGATAAATAAAATAAAAATATGAAAAGAGGAGAAAAAAGATCAAAGAAAGAGAAAAGGAAGATCAAGTTTATTGACCTTCCCATTAGTCTATCTCTCTCTATTTCTCTTCCTACTTTCATTTTCAAAGAGTTTTTTGGTGTAGAGGAGAGAACTTATAGGATTGCATTGTAACTAGAAATCATTTGATGCTGGGTTTTTTCCTTTGGGTTTTCCTAGGTGAAATTTGATGCCTTTGTGTGATGAAATTCCTTTGCGACTATGTTAATTATTGTGCTTGAGTTATTGGTGTTTTTCGATGTTTAAAATACTTTTATTAACTGGATTGATGCATGTGATGAAGAAATTGCACTGTATAACATTATATTTACTCATAAACTCATTTTCAAAGGATACTTTGTGATAGACAACAACTATGTAATCACATCCATTTGTTTTTGTTGTATTTTGATATCAATAGCCATTTAAAACTAGTTGTTGCAATTATTTAGCTCAATTTCTAATTTTGCATTTAAAGAATGACAATTTAATTCCAAATAACAACAAAATTTCAATCTTTGAAAACAGTATTGTCAAAATCTAGTTTAGTATTGGAGGCCTCAACTTGCATATAGTCTTTACCTAGAAGTTGAGGCCACACATGGGTGTACAGGTTGTATGCATCTCTAGAGGGTTTCCTTTCATTTCTTGGTGGTCATACGATTGGTTTCCTAGGAAAATCCTTGGCTTCCTTGGGTCGTTGCTAAGTGGGAAAGTACAAGTGATAAAGTTTGGTTGTAGCTGCTAGGTGAGCAATAACCAACTTGTTGCGCAGCATTAATGTTGAGGCGGCTGGTATATACATTGTTGGATAACCTCGGTATATATGTTGAGATATATTTGACGATGTATATAGGTATATACATTGTCAGATAACCTTGGTATATACATCGAGATATATCCGACGATGTATATACACCCGACCACAACATTGAATGTTGCCCAACAGGCTTGTTATTTCTCGTCATAGTTGCTACCTCCACTAACTCATGGATGCTTTGGTCAATGCATTTTGACATTTACTTAGTCATTACATTCCAAGAAAGTTCGTTTATATCATTTCCATATATATATATATGAAGGCACGCAACTTATACATATATTTTATGACTTGTAAAAGTATTTGTATGGAAAGAGTGTTTATGACATTCTAATCATCTTAAGAATACATTTCAGAATTGATCTAATTATTCGTTGTCTTGTACATGTTGAATTAATGGTGTACAAGCTAAATTGGAGCATGATTCTAAGCATAGGAAATGTGGAAGGATTGGCCTTGAATGAGACATACCAATCCACTCTGAAGACTTTGTGAATCATATGTCCTTTATCGGTGAAGATTCATCTCTATCATTCCATTTACTTGAGAGGACAATGTATTATGTATGTGAGTTTTGCATTGTATTAAAATTATGAGTTGAAGCTTGTTCTTCCTCATTGTCAAAACAATGCAATGTGCTTACTGTTGGTTTGGCTTTAAGGTTGAAGTAATTGACTCTTTATTGTTGAATTGTTGATAATAAGTGGATGTTGGTGTTAACTTTGTGCATAAGAATTTTGGTAGGGTGTTAACACCTACAATTATAAGACCAAACAATAAGGATGTATCTATGTCCACACATTACACATGCAAGCAATTGGGTTTGAACCCTTGAATAAATTTCTTGCACAAAGGGATTGAAAGGGTATGCCATTTAATTGGTTCTTGATAATAGAGCATTGCAAACATGAAAGATCTCAAACCTTGAAGCAAAGAAGTACAACAATCTGCATGTTTCTTCCTGGTGATAACAACAAAGAAATTTGTACCCATAATCCTTTTTATATTTGCATTGTTAAATGATTGTTGTGTGTTGGCTACACTAAGAATAGATGCATTGTAGTCATTCACAAAACTAAGATCTCTACATAAAACAAAAAAATAAATATTAAAATTTAATTTTATAGAGAATCCCTCTTGGTGAAGTAAGTAAGCTATAAATTGTTGATAAAGTAAATAGGCTATAAATTCCTCGTTGACAAATCATTTACTTATCTTCATGATAATTTTACATCTTTACATACATGGTATTACTATTTGGTTTGTGTAATACACCTACCACATTTAGAAACGTTTTTAAACTTCCTCATAAGAGTATAAAAATAGCTTAAATACTCACGTGCTTTTCAAGAAGCTTTGTTAAATTTGGAAAAGACCTTATAAATGTGGAAATATGTTCCAATAGCGCTTAAGTCTTAAGTCATGAGAAGGGTGTTCAAATCAAGTAGTTTTCTTTGGTTTTTGAAAGTCGTATCTCAATATATCTTACAAATATATAATTAATCATGAACTTGCCTTCACTTATCAAATTCAAATAATTATGAATATTTATTAACCATAGTTTTGGGTTCAAAACCATGTAGCATGAATATTTTTCCTATAGGAGGAATATGGACTTGATTTCAATGATTATATATAAAGGAAATAGTTTTTTAATTAGTTAAAGCCATGGTTTGGTGTCAAAAGCTGGGGACTAGGTATTTGATCTATGTATATGAAGATTATGGACTTTATTTCAATGATTATATATAATAGGAATAGTTCTTTAATTAGTCAAAGTCATGGTTTGGTGTCAAAAGCTAGGGACTAAGTTTTTTATCTATGTTATTTGGGTATAAAGCTCACATACAAGGTCTTAAACCATGTACATTCTAGGATGTAAATGGAATTTGTATTATATGGGACTAGTTTTGAGGTTGGATGTAATAGGGATTTTTCTTGTGATATATCCATAGTTTGGGATCAAAATCATAGATTAGTTTGCATTTCATGATTTTGGGGTTTAAATGATATCTATGAGGCCCTTAACTATGATATAAATTTTCATGTGGAATATTTTCATTGTAGGGTAAATGGGACTAATATTGTTAAGAATGAGATGTAACACAGATAGTTTTTACGGACAAATCCATGGTTTAGAGTCCAAACATGTATTTATTTGGCTTCTAATCCATGTTCTTAGACTCAAAATGCATGTATAGGACCCTAAAGCCATGTACATAGGGCACTAAGCCATTACTCACCCATTGTATTTGGAATCATTTGTCTACATGAGGATTAGGAGTCTGATCTTATGGTTTGGGTGCAACATGGGTGGTTCTTATACTTGAAACTATGGTTTGGGGCTACAAATGAAGGAYTCAATTCCTARTTTATGTTTTTAAGGATTGAAARCCATGTAGAAGACTATGAAACATTATATAGTCCATGTCAATGGAATATTYACCCTACAAGAGGATTAGAAGACTTATTTCAAGATTTAGATATAAAAGGTATGATTCTTATGGACGAAGCCATGATCACATGGTCAAGGGGAGGGTTGGTTAYRCTAAGAGTCTAGAAAATGATAAGTAAGTTCATACAAAGGGTATTTAATTTTCTTAATTTATATATTTGTATAATGGCACGAAAAAGGGGGGTGGGAGGAATTTAAAATATAACGTTCTTAATTTACTAGTAAATAATAAGAGGATGAGGTAGGGAGAAGAGGGTAGAGGTGAGTGTTATAATTTTCTTATATAGATTCAATCATTTATCAACCCATTGAATCCCTCTCCCTCCCCGCAATAACAAGGACGTTCCTATATAATTGTACTACCTACACCTTGTCTTCTTTCAAAATAATCTCCTTAGATTGGAATAGTTTCTGAGTTGACACACCTTTTTCTCTTCAAAAGTAGGAGTGGGAGCATTAAGAGAAGATAATTTTAAGTGTGGTACATCAACATAACATTGCTTGGATTTATGATGTTCAGAATAAGTTAGGCATCAATATAATTTAGTGTTATAATTTTAGTTCTAAGGGAAGGTGACCTACAATTTTTTCTATTATTGAATGTCGCTCTTCTTCATGGAGATCAATTGTTCATTCATACTCCTAAAAGGCTTGATTATTTTTTACTCTTCATGATGTTTTATATCAATCTCATGAACAACCTTATGTTGTGTGTACTTGACACATAGGAATACCACATCTTCTACATTCTAAAAATGTTTACTAAAACATTTTTCCATAACTTCTCAATTTGTCATGGATAATATCAAGAGGGTATAAAACCATCAGGAAACATGTCCCTCTAATGTTTGAATAAATTAATCTAAAATGGATCATAGACAAAGTCAAAATGGCTTGGTAGATTGAAGTGTCTACCAACCAAGGTCGAATGCTTATGCATTGAATCTGTGAGACCACTTGCTTGACTCGTAGATATCTAGCGAGGAAAAGATATATGGAGGGGTAGTCGACTATCACTTCTTAATCATGATTCAATGTGGAAAATCAACAATGAGTCCAAAGTGGATTGCAATCATGAGCTAGACCAACTTGTGACTTGGTATGGCACATGGAAGACATTATGAGGTATCACAAGTGCGTGAAGGAGGTGGAAGTTCATCCCACTTGCATCCTTGGATCACCCTCTCAACTGACTATATGCACGCCTAAACTTCAATGGCATGATATTTTGCTCATGATTTTTCAATTCCTTAGTTGACATGAATCGACAATTGACTTGGAACTAACCAAGATTATTGTTAGAACTCATCCAACCAGGAAACTTGAATGCATGGGATGTGTGTATTTTTAGCCATGTCATAAAACTACAAGTTTCATTGACAAGAAAATCCTCAACTTCGAGGACCACCAGAATGTCCATGCACTACAAGGAAAAAAACTACTTAGTAGAGATTTTTAGTGTGATAAGATTTGGTAAAATAAAAAATAAAAATAAATTTTTAAAACCTTTATTATTGATAGTGAAGGCTTTAGCAAATTTTTACCATAACTAAAAATTCTAGATGGATAGAGTCCTTGACAAAGGTTTTTTTTTAAGTGTACCAGAAGTTCAAGAGACTAAAAGGTAAGTTAAAATACCCTATTACTAATATGCAACATAGACATTTGTTTGTTAATTCTATGTTGCCACACTTGAATTATACTTTGAGACAACAGAAATTTCAGATCCAGGCTAAGGCTCTTCAAGCAAATTTACAATTAGAGGAAAATCAATACAAGAATACAAACCCATCAGTGGAAGATTGAGACAATATCTGAAGAACTTAACATTCCAGTTGAATCAAAATAAAGGAAAGGAGAAAAGAGAAGATGTATGGTGTACAATGTGTAGGACAGAAGGCCATCATAAGAATGAGTGTCCATTATTTGTGCAGTATATTGGAGTAGGCATGCCAAACCCTTTATCATTAGGAGGACCATGGTGTGAGATTTGCAAAACACATGGGCATGATCCCTATCATATCTCCCTGATGCGGAAGTATCAGACAGTATCGAAGAGCACATTTTGTAATTTTTGCAAGTCAGTTGGACATGAAGACAAGGACTGTGGATATTTGGAGATGATGAAAGAGAGGATTTCAAATACATATAGGGTGTAGGTTGAACATATAACAGGACAACCTGCACAGTAGCCACAGTATAATAATATGCAACAACCACAGTATAATAATATGCAAAAATTTAAGCCACAACCACAGTATAATGCACAACAGTTTCAAGGGAAACAATAATATAATCCCACACAATAGTGCATAGCACCACCACAATACAATAATGCATAGTCATAGTACAATCAAGGACCACAGTATAATACACCGGAGAAGATAATCAAGGAAATAGAGGAGGCTTCAAAGGAGGAGGTTGCAGAGGAAGAGGCTTTGGAGGAGGATGAGGAATGGTAGTGTGTGTTATAAACCTAATTTGCTCCACATATGCATACCTGGAATTTGGCCCTCTTACTTGCAAATTTTTCCAAGCCATCATTGAGCATCTCTTCTTAAAAACTCATTTTTTGAAGATGTACTAAGGCTGCTCCACTATAGCCCAGGTACATACTCAGGCTGTTCCACTACAACCCACGTACGTACTCAGGTTGCTCCACTACATCCTGCGTATACCTCCAAAATGTTGCAAAAAATGAAAAGTTGCAAGGAATTCGTTGAGATTACGGGCTATTGGGTAGTTTCCCAACTGATCCACCGCCTATAGCTCGTCACCCAACCGAATAACCATCATTTTGTCATATAAAAGGAGGTGTTGGGGTCTCATTCATAACATAAGCACAAGAACAATGAAACTCTGCCCGTTTCACATCCCCTCCTTGCCCCAAGAATTTTCAGCCACCTTGTGAGATTTGCATCAGAATTTCCCATTCTTTCCTTTTTCCTCCATTGTAAGCCTATGCCATTTCCCTAGAAGAAGTGTGAGAGGAGAAAGATATGTGGAAGCGCAATTGGAGCTTGATGAAGAGGAGCCTGGACCAGGTTCATGGAGTATTTGCCGATCTCATTGTAAGTAAACATTGCGATATCAATAAAAGGAATACTTTTTCTGTCCCGAAATAGGATGTCTCAAATATTTGTGTTTGATTTATGATTTATTCTAACATCTAACCCATGATTTATATATGAGATGCATGTTTGTAGTTCCCTATTTATCTGTTTGTGAATGTAGGTCAGCCTTAAGAGGAGACTTGTAGTTAGCAGAGCGATCAAACGCGAAAGGATCGACACCGGACGCGGAGTTAAAGGTAAAGTTACCATATCTTTTCACTTTGTATTTCATGCATGAATGTGGGGTATATTCCAGGTAGTTATAAAAAGTAGGAGACTTTTAGATGGTTAGATCTGCCTACATGTTGAACCCTAGTGTAGTCCATAGGGGGGTTTTCCCACTATAGCAGAACTGACGACCATACTAGGAAGACCTCTAGGGTTTTAGGGGATTTTATGGGTGTTTGATTGGTTTTTACCTTTTGAGTTTCTTTATGAGTCTGCTGAGCCTTTAAGGGATTCTGGTCACCTGTTGGTGCCATACCAGTTCTCCCTACCCTGTCAATCTACCTGTTTGTTTTCTTTTTTTGAAGAAATACAGAGGTGTACACGGCCTGTTGTGGGTCAGTACACGTACATATGCGCCCTGCTTTTAGACAACCCGCATACATATGCAAGTTGCTTAAGCACCAGTAGCATGCATGTGTCAAGAAACGTTTTCTTTAAGACTTGAGGTAGTCAACCTCTTCCCTGATTGAAGTTTTACTTCTCTGGGTTTCTTGATTAAGTATAGTGTCTTTGTTTTTAAAGTCGAAGCCTGGGTTTGGTGTCAGTTTAGTTATCTTTTCAAAGATTTCTTATGTTTAATTTTGGAAGGGATTTGGGCAAGTCTTAGAGTTGTTGACCATCCTTTTTGGTGTCTTTAGTGACCCCTACGATCCGCAGTGGGCTAGAGGTCAGTTTTCAGTCTTGTCTTATTTTCACTTTTTCCCCTTTCGCTTGCTTTAAAGAAAAAGAAAAGGAATTTATTTCAAGTTTCTTGTTTGAAGCATAAAAAAAAAATTAGCATAGTGTTGTGTTTTCTTCACATCTTGAAAGGATTTCAAAAGAAAATAAGAAAGATAATTCTTCTTTGCTAGTGTTCTTATAAGTTTCATTTTTCACAAGAGTCTTAACAACATCAGTTGCACTACTGCACCCATTTTGAGTAAATCATGCCTTAAAAAAATTCTAATTAAAATTAATTAGACTTTTTATGTTTGTAGGGTCAGTCAACTAGTGTAGGCTAGAGCCTTGAATTAGGTTGGAGATGAAACTCTTCAAGGCTTATACACAAATAATGGAGTTAGTGCTAGGGAGTGTACAAAGTCCAGTAAACGTGAAAGTTATCTAGGACCCCCCTCTAACACAGGGGCTAAACACGAAGTCACGTAAGGAAAGGTAGCGGAGATAACCCCTCCAAAGTTGGACCAAGTGTAGTGGGGAGCACATATTGAGGACTTGTCGTGGGATACTGTCAGTTGCATTTTCCTACGGAGTTTCATGGATATTGAATTCATTCGAGGTCCTCAATTGTCTTTCAGACCACTTTCTCTCAATACCCTCGATAGGTTTTGGGCTTGTTACCCTACTCATTGTGGTCCACCCAACTATCGACTATACCTGCCTGGTGATTGTTCGTGAGCTGGCAACTTAGTTGCCTTTATTCTAGGGACTTACACAGGTGATTGCGGGGGTATACCGCGGTACTTAGGGAAGACGCTAGGCCACGCTTTGTAGATTATACCCGGAGGGTGCTTCTGTTTCTGAGTTGCACTTGCACCAGTAAGTTTCTCTAGTGTTGGCTGGTGTAACTGTTCTTCCTACTAGATAGTGGTCTGCTTGGTTTTCATTTAGGAATTCTTAATGTGTGCTCTGTGCTCCCCAATTTTCCATAGTGAGTTAGTCAGTCATTGATTTGCATCTCTGACCTAGGGTGGTAGACTGCCCACTCTGTCGATCGTGAGGACTTTTCGGTCTTCCACTTAGAAATGTGGAGCCGCCTCTTTATAGTCATTGTTTTGATAACATTGGTTCGTCGGAGTCAGCGTATGAGACTTTTATGGACTTGAACAATCCTGGAAGGGGAGAACCTGTGCATAATATATTCATGGCTAAAGTTATGGATGATACCAACCAAGGAACCCCTTCACAAGGGGATTATTGTGCTTTTCCTTTCTTCAAAAACGTTGGTGTCCCTTTGATGGCCACTTTGTACATTCCTGGGTTGAATGTAGGACTACCGGTTTGGTTGGGTACCATTACAAATGTCCCGAATTCTCTTGATGCTTCTCAGTTAAGTGCTTTATGTCATGGGCACCATGTTGATGTTCCTTCGTCAACGAATTCTTCTCCTCCTCCTTCTCCGGCCTTTGGTGAAAGTACAGTTACTAGTAACCGAAAGTCTAAATGAAATAGAAAGAGGAAGAATAGGAAGAAAAATTCACCAACCTCTGCAAGTCATGTTGGAGATAGTTCCTCAACCTCTACAAGTTATGTTGAATACCAGCACCCAGCCTCTACAAGTCATGCTCAGGGCAAGCACCTAGCCTCTGCAAGTCATGCTAGGGAAAAAATTCCAGTCACTGCTAGTCATACTGGCAATAGGTATCTAGGCTTTGTGAGTCATGTTATCAACCCATCGCCAACCTCTGCAAGTCATGTTGGAGATGTGAAACTAGCCACTTCTAGTCATGTTGGGGGCATTGATTCTGTTGAGAAACCTAGACTGATAGGATGTAAGCCTAAGTTCCCTTGTAAGCTTTGCAAGGGAGATCACCTTACTCATTTGTGCCCTGGCATTCCAGAGGTACAAATATTGTTGTCCATGTTTGCAATCTCTTCTGATTCTAAGTCTTCTGAGGTTTCCTCACGGCCTATTCAGTCAATGGTTGATAAAGTGGTCACGCCGATGCATTCTTCGGTTGATCCCACTCTTCTCTTGGAGAGTGGCCAATCTACCAACTTAGTCGCATCGATGCAATCTTCGGTTGATCCCATTCCTCTTTTAGGGGGTGATGTGCATGTATACCATGTTGTATCCCAGCCTATTCAGCTAGTGGTTGAGAAAGTGGTCACGTCGATGCAATCTTTGGTTGATCCCACTCTTCTCTTAGAGAGTGTCGAGTCTACCAAAGTGGTCACGCTGATGCAATCTTCGGCTGATCCCACTCTTCTCTTAGGGAGTGATGTGTCTACGGACTATGTTTTTAGCATTTCTAGTTCAGTACTTTCAGAAGAAGGGGGCATTACTCTCACTTCGAGCACACCCCCTCTAAGCCCTAGGAGGGTTTCCTTTGATTGGAATGACCTTATTGAGCCTCATCTTCCTTCTTATCCACCTTTTCAAATAAGGGTTGAAGTTAATTCAAATTTTTTTTATCAATGTATTGTGGATGAAGGAGCCTCTGCAAGTATCTGCTTCGCATGAGCTATTTCATTTTGACAGATGTCCTAGTGAATATTTGGGGATTCTTCCTCAGTTACCTATATCATTAGGTGGGAAGACTTCCCTTGTTGATGTTATAGTGGTGCAAGGCTCGTTACATTTCAATATGCTTCCTGGGTGTGATTATGTATATAATATGAATGTTGTGGTGTCTACGCTCTTTCGGGTGATGCATTTCCCTCACAATGGAAGCATTGTCACTATCGACCAACTGGCATATGATAATCACCATCATAATTCAGTGTTAGTTCAGGCTGCCCCTTTATATTTTCCTAGTGTTCATGTAGACTCTACCTCTCCATGAGTTAATTATGTGGCGTCTTATCCTCAGTGTTCAATTGCTTCTAAGCAAGAACCTGTGTAATCATGTTTTCCTTCTCGAGACTTGTTCTCAGCAATTGATTCATTGGTTTATCCAATGGGGGCATGGGAGCCCTTGCTTCCCCCTCTTGGTCTAAGTGATCTTGAGTCTCCTTCTGAGTTTGGTCTCATTGTTTGTAGATCCTCAATCCCTCATGCTTGTGATTCATCGTTGATAGACTCTGCCAATCCTGGCTAGAGCCTCCATCGTTATATGGAATATGGTGAGTTTACTTCACCCTTTAAGACGGCCAACCCTCGTTTGCTTGATTTCTCAGATTTTGAATTTCCTTAAGATGAGGCTATCCTTGAATCCATGACTATGGTTTCTATACCATGGGAGGACTTACACCGTGGTTTGTGTTTTCTTCCCTTTTGGGAGACTTTCCAAGTTGACTATCGAAGAGACTCTTGGTATGAGCCTAGTAGTGGACTCTACCTGAACCAATTTCATACATGAGTCGTAGCCCCCTGGAGTCTTCTTTAAGCCCTTTTTAGACTCTCTAAACATGAAAAGATTGTCGAGTGATCTTGTTGTCCTTCATGCTTGCCAAACTCAAATTTGAAGGCACGTCTGTCCGATGGTAGTTTACCCCTTTTTCAGTCTGGATGATCAATTTTACGAACAAAGGTATACTCTAGGAACTTTGGTTCGATAGAAGATAATTCTCAGGTATAAGTTTAACCCTTTTTCGGGCCTGAGGGACTAAATTTACGAAAAAGGAACCCCCACAGAGTCCATATTTAGGCTCTTTTCAGACTCCCTAAAATTGAAAAGATTGTCGAGTGACCTTGTTCCTTCACACTCGTTAAACTGGTCCAGAAGAACACCCTACACGGAGTCCATAGTTAATATCTTTTTAGAATCCTTAAAATTGAAAAGATTTATGAGTGGCCTTGTTCCTTCACACTCGTTAATTGGTCCAAAAGAACATTCTATATGGAGTCCATAGTTAAGCTCTTTTCAGACTCCTTAAAATTGAAAACATCATCGAGTGACCTTGTTCTTTCACACTCGTTAAAATTGGTATAGAAGAACATCTACTGGCATGAGTTTACCCCTTTTTTCTGCCTCTATATTAAGAAGGAAAAAGGTACACCTTGAGAGATCCCTCAGTAAATTTTATACTTTTTCGGGCTAAGGAGACTAAATCTTGAAAAAGGTTTTGAGTCCATAGTTAAGCTCTTTCAGACTCCTTAAAATTGAAAAGATTGTCGAGTGATCTTGTCTGTGTCACACTCGTTAAAATGGTTTTGAATAGACATCTTTTCGGTGCTATTTTATCCATTTTTTGAACTAACTAGACTATTTTCAAAAAAGGCACCCCGACAGAGTCTTCTTTTACGTTTTTCAGACTCTCAAAACATGAAAAACCGCTGAGCTTACCTTCTATGGACTCATGAAAAATACATTGAAGGGGGTTTCATCGTGTCTTTCTTATTGCATTTGCATCTTTGCATCTTTGGCCTAATTCTGGCTCCATGTTGCTCTCAACTAAACCTTTGAAGTATGCCTTATACGCAACCCTTGTAGCACATTGCCTCTGCGACTTGACACCTTGACCCATGGAGGAATTTTCCCCGAGTGTCCTTTTCCTGCACATGTCTCCTTGCTATAAGCATTAGTGTGTTCCTTGCACTTTGAACTAGTATCCTTGTGAAACTCGTTCCTCCTTTGTAACGTATCATTCTTTTATTCTTTTTCAAGCTCTTTAAAAATATTGAAAAAGATAAAAAAAAATAAAAAATACCCCAAAAAGAGGATGGGAAATACATTTTCTTTTTATGGTAGCACAATGAGTCTCCCTTGGACAAAGCACATCCTTCCATTTGTTCATCAAGCTTTGGGATTTAATATGACCTTAGGAAGTTGTTCTCACTACATAGATATGTGTCCTCCTTCATTTGGTTATCCTTCGAAACATATGGAGAGTTTTTGTTGCCTCCTGCATCGTGAAATTATGTCAATGTCATGTTGCCTGGGTCTGATCATCAGTCGTACTCTTGTCCAAGGGAATTTTTACCCAACCTGAGTCGGCCTTTCTGTAGTTTGTCTCTTGAGATCATGCCAGGCCATCCCCAAAGTCCAATCAATTCCTTGTTTGAAATTAGTGAAGTTCTCTGCCTGATCACCGAGATCCTCTTATTTGTTCCCCGACGAGCCATCAAAGACCTCGGGTACTGAAGTCGTACACTCACATTACACTCCCACTCGAGTTTTGAAGATCTTGAAGTTGTTTCTCGAGCTCTGAAGGCCTCATCTCCAGCCATCAGGCCTCATTTACTTCTTGAAGATGGATACTATACATGTATATCTTTGATTTTGAGATGTAGATCTATTGTGTATTGCTCGCAGCTACACTTTATATAGTTATATGACATGGATCTGCAGTGTATTTTATTGGCAGCCATGATTTATTTCATCCCGAGCATGGGTATGCCCGCCTAGGTGAGACAATTGTTATTTTTGCAAATGGCACCTCCCTGCAGCTGGGTGCCAAGGGTGGTTAGAGAAAGAGGGGAGAAGAGAGGAGATCTGCTAGCTATGTACGTAGACAAGAACTGTATGCTTTACATCAATATAATATATCACATTTATGTGGACATAGCCCTAGAGAGAGGGTGAACCACGTAAATCTTGTGTTGTGTGTGTGATTGGTAACTTTTATTTGTCTTCATGTATTGTTATTGCATTTCTAAGGTAGATCTGATAGATGCATGGAGTAGATCAAGATGATGAGTGATGTATGAATGTTGTGGTGTTCTTGTGATTTGATCCACTTGATATTCCCCTTGGTTGCAAACAGTTATGTCCTGCAACCCCCTCATAGTTGCTTCGGGTGAGACTGCATCTACTTCGCAGGTGTTTCCAGAAGGGCCAGTAGCTAGGGCTTCTTGGTGCACTCTTGGAGTGAACCCTGGGTCTACCCCTGTGCCAATAGAGACTTTCAGGTCCAACGAGTGAGAATACTGGACAAAAAGTTCAAAATTCTCTGGAATCGAGTTATAGAGTTGGTAAAAGTTCAGCGGACCTGCTACGGTCTTGGAGATGATACCTAGGAGCATGGAGATTCCATGTGGGAATATTACCCACATCTTTTTAAATAAATTTTGATATTTCGATCTCTGTTTTGTATATGCACTGAGGACAGTGCCAAAATAAGGGGGAGGGGATGTAACACCCTGGGTTTTGAGCCCCCATATTAAATAATGTATTGTTACATTACTGAGAGGCTAGAGTGCCCAAACAATTATTAAAATTCCAGTGTGCCTAAGAAATGTAATGTTTTGATCATTATTAATAATAAATAAATCGTTGGTTTCTAGACAGACAAGGACTAGAGTTATAGGGGGATTGAGGGGCTAAGTGCTTATATTACCCATTTTGTGTAATGGGGGGAAATTAGTTACGTGAGCTCTTGGGGGAAGGCCAAGAGGTTCTTGATCACCATGAATTACAAAAAATCGTCCCTAGTCTATGAAAGGGGTTTCTTCATTCTCACGTTGGCAAATACTCTCATTCTTGTCCCCATTCTGGTACTATTGTTGGTCGCCTCACGCATTCATTCTCCCGTTTTGTTCATTTCTCATCCTTCCTCATGGATTCTACACTCCATTCATTCCTTCACTCACTCATCTTTCCTCATTTTGGTATCTTGGCTTGGGAAAGGAAGATGAATTGTTGAAGAAAAACCACGGTTTTTTTGGTCGTATAAATTGTTGGTTTAGTCTAGCCATGATTTCAGGAATGCATCTTTGATATGCTTGGCCAGTGATTGACTTTGATCACAACTGCGAGTCTTGAGAGTCCCAGCATGGAGATTCTGGACCAGCTTCATTGGAGCCCTAGATGGAGAGGGGCTGCCTGAGGGACTACATGGTAGAGAAGGGTGGAGGTCTATTCTCTTGGGTGGTGCAGGCTGGGTAGAAGAGAGTTGGGTACTTGGATTGATCTGAGTGGTGGAGAATCATGTGAGAGATTGAGTTTTGACTGGTTTGGGAATCCAAGTAACACTCTGGAACCATCCTTGTGGATTCATAGCCCTGGATCGGGGGTGACACTTTTGTTGAGACTTGGAACAATAGTGTCTACGGTTGGGTGGAACATCCTTGGTCTGCATCCAGTTGGTGTCTTCTTTTATAAAAGATAAGTGCTCTCTGTTATGGTTTCCTTTGCTTATGTATTTATTTACGTTGCATATGAAATTATTATACCTGAGATTGTACCTATAATATGCATGTTTGCTAGTTAATGTTATGCATGATATATTGTGCATTTCTTTTATTTTGTGGTATGAATCTTGATCATTACAAGTATGTATTTCATGCTTCTTTATTAATTAAGTGTTATCAAATTTTCCAAATAATCCAAGAGGTGCATTCTTGGTGTGGCATGCCATCCTGTGGGAGGTTGGGTATGTTACAGTTTGGTAATAGAGAATAAATGTAGTGGTGTTTCCTGAGTTGGGCGGTTGGGAACGTTACAATGTTTCTAGTCTAACAATGTCAAATTTCAATGCGTACAGGAACAATTTAAAGACATTTCAATGTTGGCCCCATTCACTACTCACTATACGACATCGATGGATTACATTGGTGATTGGCATGCTGGAATACATTCCATGAAATTTCAAGAGAGTTCCAACAAAGCCCTAAATCCCCTAACCCATGATCCAATGACCATTAATCCTTAAGCCCTAATTCTTAAACCCTTAAGCCCTCAACCTTAGTTAATCACTAATCCCTTAACACAAAATCCATAAATCCCCTAACCCCAAATCGATCGACCCTTAAACACTTAAATCCTAATCTCTAATCCCTTAATCCATAAACCCCTATGCCCTAAGCACTTAAACATTAATCCCATAACCCATAATCCATAAGTCATTAACCATTAAACTACCTAACATGTAAGTTCCAAATCCCTTATCTCTTGACCCTTAATCCCTTAAACCCCAACCCTTAATCCCTTAACCCTTAATCCATGTACCCCAAATCCCTAAATCCCCTATCCACTTAACCCTCAACACCTCAACTAATTAACTATTTAAGAACATCTGGCACTAAACCCCATTCACTACTCACCATGTGGCATTGGTGGATGACATTGGTAATGGGGGTTTTGGAAGACGTTCCATAACATTTCAAGAGAGTTTCGACAATCATTTTGTAGATGTGAATGATAAATTATGACAATGAGACTACATGATGAAAGTTGATTCAAATGTGGATGATCTCAAAGATTATGTGGGGACATCAGGAATCCTTGAGTCTTGAAACCCTCACATATTGCCAAGGCATGTCTCTAGTCTAACCATGTCAAATTTCAACACATACAAGAACAATTTGAAGAAATTTCAACATTAGCCCCATTCACTGCTCATCGTGCAGCATTGGTGGATGTCATTGGTGATTGGCGTGTTGTAAGATGTTCCATGAAATTTCAAGAGAGGTTTGACAAAGCCCTAACTCCCCTAACCCTTTATCCATTAAATTGACCCTTAAAGTCGTAAGCCCCAATCCCTAAACCCTTAAGCCTTCAACCTTAGTTAATCACTAATCCCTTAACCCAAAATCCCTAAATCCCCTAACCCCTAATCCATCGACCCTTAAACACTTAAACACTAATCCCTAATCCCTTAATCTATAAACCCCTATTCCCTAAGAACTTAAACATTATTCGCCTAGCCCATAATCCCTAAGCCATTAACCATTAAACTACCTAACCCTTAAGCGCCAAATCCCTTAGCTCTTTACCCTTAATCCCTTAAACCCTAACCCTAATCCATTAACTCTTAATCCTTGTACCCAAAATCCCTATATCCTATAATAATCAAAGCCCCTATCCACTTAACCCCCAACACCTCAACAAATTAACTATTTAGGTTAATCTTCTGCTACATCTGGTGCTAAATCTGACGCTACTTCTAGTGCAATTCCAACAAATCCCTAAATCCCCTAACCCTTGATCCATTGACCCTTAAATCCTTAATCTCTAATCCCTAAACCCTTAATCCTTCAACCTTAGTTAATCACTAATCCCTTAACACAAAATCCATATATCCCCTAACCCCTAATCCATTGACCCTTGAACACTTAAACACTAATCCCTAATCCCTTAATCCATAAACCCATATGCCCTAAGAACTTAAACATTAATCCCCTAGCCCATTATCCCTAATCCATTAACCATTAAACTACCTAACCTATAAGAGCCAAATACCTTAGCTCTTGACCCTTAATCCATTAAACCCTAACCCATATTCCCTTAACCCTTAATCCATGTACCCCAAATCCATAAATCCGATAATCCTCAAAGCCCCAATCCACTTAACCCCCAACACCTCAACTAATTAACTATTTAGGCACATCTGACGCTAAACCCCATTCATTGCTCACCATGCGACATTGGTGGATGACGTTGGTGATGGGAATGTTGGAAGACATTCGATGAAATTTCAAGAGAGTCTCGACAAGCATTATGTAGATGTGAATGACGAATGATGACAATGAGACTGCATGATGAACGTTGATGCAAACGTGGATGATCTCAAAGATTATGTGGGGACATTAGGCATCCTTGAGTCTTGAAACCCTCGCATACCGTCAAGGTGTCTAGTCCAACCATGTCAAATTTCAATGCATACAGGAACAATTTGAAGAAATTTCAACATTGGCCCCATTCACTGCTCACCATGTGACATCGATGGATGACATTGATGATTAGCATGTTGGAAGATGTTCCATGAAATTTCAAGAGAGTTCCTAAACATCCCTAACTCCTCTAACCCTTGACCCATTAAATTGACCCTTAAATCCTTAAGTGGACCTAATCCCTAAATCCTTAATCCCTCACATTTAGGTAATCACTAATCCCTTAACAAAAAAGCCCTAAATCCCCTAACCCCTAAGCCATCAACCCTTAAACACTTAAACATTAATCCCTAATCTCTTAATTCATAAACCCCTATTCCCTAAGCACTTAAACATTAATCCCCTAGTCCATAATCCCTAAGCCAATAACCATTAAACTACCTAACCCGTAAGTGCGAAATCCCTTATCTCTTGACCCATAATCCCTTAAACCCTAACCCCTAATCCATTAACCCTTAATCCTTGTACCACAAATCCCTAAATCCCATAATCCTCAAAGTCGTTATCCACATAACCCCCAACACATCAACTAATTAAATATTTAGGTTAATCTTGAACTACATCCGATGCTACTTCTGGTGCAATTCCAACAAACCCCTAAATCCCCTAGCCCCTGATCCATTGACCCTTAAATCCTTAAGCCCTAATCCCTAAAACCTTAATACCTCAACCTTATCTAATCACTAATCCATTAACACAAAAGCCATAAATCCCCTAACCCCTAATCCATTGACCCTTAAACACTTAAACCTTAATCCCTAATCTCTTAATCCATAAACCTCTTATGCCCTAAGCACTGAAACATTAATCCCCTATCCCATAATCCCTAAGACATTAACCATTAAACTACCTAACCTGGAAGCGCCAAATTCCTTATCTCTTAACCCTTAATCCCTTAATCTCTAACCCTTAATCCCTTAACCCTTAATCCCTATACCCCAAATCCCTGAATCCCATAATCATCAAAGCCCCTATCCACTTAACCCCCAACACCTCAACTAATTAACTATTTAGGCACATCATATGCTAAACCCCATTCATTGCTCATCGTGCGACATTGGTGGATGACATTGGTGATGGGCGAGTTGGAATATGTTCCATGACATTTCAAGAGAGTTTCGACAAGCATTTCATAGATGTGAATGACGAATGATGACAGTGAGACTGCATGATGAATGTTGATGCAAACGTGGACCATCTCAAATATTGTGTGGGGAAATCATGCATCCTTGAGTCTTGAAACCCTCGCATACCGTCAAGGCATGTGTCTATTCTAACCCTCTCAAATTTCAATGCATATAGGAACAATTTGAAGAAATTTCAACATTGGTGGATGACATTGATGATTGGTGTGTTGGAAGATGTTCATGAAATTTCAAGAGAGTTCTGAAAAAATTCTAACTCCCCTAACCCCTGATCCATTAAATTGACCCTTAAATCCTTAAGCCCTAATCCTTAAACTCTTAATCCCTTAACCTTAGTTAATCACTAACCCCTTAACACAAAATCCCTAAATCCCCTAACCCCTAAGCCATCGACCCTTAAACACTTAAACACTAATCCCTAATCCCTTAATCCATAAACCCCTATGCCCTAAGAACTTAAACATTAATCCCCTAGCCCATAATCCCTAATCCATTAACCATTAAACTACCTAACCCATAACCACCAAATCCCTTAGCTCTTGACCAATAATCCCTTAAACCCTAACCCCTAATCCATTAACCCCTAATCCCTGTACCTTATCTGGGATCTTTTCATCGAGTGACTTATAAATAATTGCATTAAATGAGAATAGATTAAAGTGCACCATTAAAGAAGGAAAAACTCAATAATGAAGAGACATAAGCATCAAATCTGAATTCAAAAACTTGATAATGGAGTTCGTCCCTGGTGGACTACGTCTCCGGGTCCTGCTCTCAAATGGGTAGGATTTTTCATTAACTCGGCAAAAGAATTTGGCAAAATACATAAGTATACCTCATTTTGAAATTGAGTTGTAGAAGTATTTCTTAGATCAGAAAATAGACAACACTACTGAATTCGTGGTTTTGAATTACCCAAAAATGACTATCTCCATGCCTCGATTCGACTCTGGCACTCCCAGGCCCAAGAAGAATTATGTCTCAGTTTATGTGCCCTACAACCTGCAATAAACGATGACGTACTCAGCTCCAACTTTGTGCCCAACCGTACAAAGTGCCTCCCCCTAGCATTGGGAAGATGCACCTTTTAAGTAATGGATGTTGATTACAACGTAGGGGCATTGGCCCATTGGTATATGGCGCATATGTTAAGGCATTGATAAGGGGGGAGGTCCCGGGGTCAAGCCCGCAGGGTCCATTGGTTGGTTGTTGTATTTGGCCTCAAGGTCCTGCCAGATTTGGTGGACCTGCCAAATCCTATTTATTTTTTTTAAATCCGATCACGGATTTTCATTGGGCATTTTCCCACTACCACGTGGCATCCCATGATTGGGCCACGTGGTAGCCTCCTATTGGACCACGTCAACCATTGTACTGTCATCCTACCACGTCACTATACAGATTCCACGTCAGTTTCCAACATATCCCGCCACACCATCCTTTCGTGTCAGCGCCACGTCACTGTACGGATTTCCACGTGGCAAAATCTTACTGGTCCATGAAATGGCTGAGAAATGCCAAATATAAGTGACATGTGGCAGCCTTTGGTGTTGCCATGTCACCATGTTGACATCAACATGAAACGTGTCACCTGCTGCACATGCCACATATGTTTTACATATGTTGACATCATCCATACTGATGTTGACATCAACAGTACGGATGCTGACTCATCCCCCTGCTGACTACGCTAGGTTGACCAAACTTTGATCACAAATATCTTTCGATCCGTAACTCCGTTTGACGATCTGTTTGCACTGTTGGAAATCTTGTGATGCGCTCTTCACGATGATGTCATTTCCACTGAGTTTTGAGAACTTTTAATTTTTTCCCTTTCTCTGTCTGCTGAGACCATTATGAGCATCCTGAGTTGCTTCTGCAAGTTCTGAGTTGTTCTTAGTCTTCTCTGGATCCTTTTTGGATCACGCCTTCCCACTGAGAGTTTTTTGGACCACCAAAAGCTTTCATCAATCAACATATAAGTGAGGTAAGAGTTCCCTCACCTTGTCCTTCTCAATCCACTTTGCCTTGCTTGGATGTGTTCTCTTTAAGCCTACTCGAAGATAATCAACATCACCCCTACGTGAACTCCTCGTCATTCTGTCCAGGATGATATCTTCCTTCAACTCATCCAAGTACTCAGGAGAAAACTCATGAACTAAAGGTATTGAAACTTCCTCATCTTGATCCATGATCATGGGCGGCTCAAAAAGTTTCAAGTTCTCTACATTCACAACTGAGTAAATCTGCATATAAGGTGGAAGATCCAGATGAAAAGCATTGGTACCACTTTTCTCCAAGATTGTGAAGGGTCCATAATGAATGGGATTAATTTTCTTTCCTTCACCCTTCAATCTCTCCTTGTTGATGTGAAGCCATACCCGATCTCCAACCTAGAACTGATGATCAACCATGTGCTTGTCATGTTGAGCTTTATAATGTTCTTGAATTTTCTCCAATTGTTCCCTCACTGCTTGGTGCACCTGTTGGATCCTTTGGATGAACTTGCGGGCTCTATGCTATGTCCTTTCTTCATTTGCATCAGTATCTCTCCCATACATCAAGTCCAAAGGAACCTTGGGTAGGTACCCAAAATATGTCTCAAAAGGTGAACATTGAGTGGAGGAATGTAAGGCTCGATTGTAAGCATGTTCTACATAGGGTATTTGTTCATCCCATAGCTTGGGATGCTTGTTGCAGTAGCCTCGAAGAAAAAGTACCATTGTCCAGTTTACCACCTCTGTCTGTCCATCGGTCTGTGAATGGAAAGAAATGCTCCTCTTTAATTTGGTGTCCATCATTATCCACAAGCTTGTCCAAAAATCCCCAAGGAATCGAGTATCTTGATCCGAGATAATGGATGCGGGTAACCCAAAGTGAACCCAAACATATTGAAAGAAGAGATTAGCAGTCTGTTGAGCAGTGATCTGCTTTTTACATGGCATCAAGATACACATCTTGCTGAACCTATCCACTACAACATACAAATAGTCATGACCGCTTTTTGACATTGGTAAACCCCCTAGAAAATTCATGGAGATACTTTCCCATATATGCGATGGAATGGGAAGTGGTGAGTATAGCCCCAGTTTGCTATTAGTGGGCTTACAAGTAGAACACATCACACACCTCTTTAGATGTTTAGTTACAATTGCTTTCATTTGAGGCCAGTAACAAAACCTTTGTAAATGAGCCATAGTTTTTCCTACCCCAAAATTCCTAGACACAAGAGAAGTCTGAGCTTCTCATATTAAATGGACTCGTTCACTTGTAGGAATACATAGCTTTCCAAGATGGTAGAGTTGTTTTCCCTGCAAACAATAGTTCTCTACTTTTGCACCATGGGTTAGCTTCTCATATACTTCTTTAAAATATTCATCAATGGCATATTGTTTCACATAATTATCATGAGATAAAGAAGTATTCTTCAAAATAATAGAAGCAACAATAGGAGGTCTAGAAAGCATATCATCTACCTTGTTACTTGTACCCTTTTTGTACGTGATTACCAAATGAAATTGTTGTAGAAAACCCATCCATATGTAGTGTCGATATTGTTGTAGTTTGGTTTGTTCTTGGAGATACTGTAAGGGTTGGTGATTTGTATGTATGATTGTTTCCTTCCCTAACAAGTATTTCTTCCATTTCTTTACGCTTTGAACTAACACATACAACTCTTTATCATATGTAGGATAGTTAACAAAAACTTGGTTAAAAGTTTCTGAGTGGCAACAGATAGGATTACGATATTGCATCAATACTGCACCCATGGCGTATCTGCTTGAATCTGTCTTGATCTCAAAGGGTTGTTGAAGATTCGGCAGTGCTAATACTGGTGCGGTATTGATCTTCTCCTTCAAAGTGTCGAAAGATTTTTGTTGCTTTCCTTTCCACTAAAATTTTTTCTTCACACTAGTTAAGGCATGCAAAGGAGTTGCTACAAAGGAGAAGTTTGAAATGAACCTCCTCCAATAATGGACTGCACCTAATAAGCTCTAGACCTTGGTTACACTTTTTGGCTCAGGACAATTTACAATTGCATCAATCTTGGAAGGATCATTTTTTAATTGTCCTCCTCCTACAATACGACCTAAGTATACAAGTGCATTCTTTCCAAATTCACTTTAAACAATTTTACATACAAATTTTCCCTTTGCAAAGTATCCAATACTTGTTTTACATGCCTCACATGTTCATCCCAAGTCCCGCTAAAAATAAGAATTTTCTCTGAATATACAATCACAAAATCATCTATGAAAGGGTTGAATACATCATTCATCACACACATGAAAGTTGTCAGAGAATTACAAATCCAAAACAACATAACTAACCACTCAAACAATCCTTGTTTGGTTTTAAAGAAAGTCTTCCATGCATCCTATTCTGCAACCCTGATCTGATGGTATCCACTGTGAAAATCCAACTCAGTGAAATAAACAACATTCTTTAACTGATCAAGTAAATCATCTATACGAGGAAGAGGGTATCGCTTTTTCATCGTTATTTTATTTAAGGCCCGACAATCAACACACATTTGTCATGTGCCATCTTTCTTTGGCACCATCATGATCAGAGAACCACAAGGAGATGAACTAGGCTTGATGACCCCTTGATCTAATAAACCCTGTACTTTCTTCTTGATCTTTGTCATCTCCACAACTGAAATCCTGTACATACCCACATTATGAAGAGGAGAATGATGTTGAAGATGTATCTCATGTTGGATTTCCCTCTTAGGAGGTAATCCATCTCGTTCCTGGAAAATATCATCATACTTAGAAACAATATCAATTAATTATTTCTTATGAGAAGGATCACATCCTTGGAAAGAGTCGGATGTTTTGACATCTTTCTCTCTTACGACCATGAGTAC
This sequence comes from Picea mariana, assembly GCA_032191745.1. Taxonomy (NCBI): domain Eukaryota; kingdom Viridiplantae; phylum Streptophyta; class Pinopsida; order Pinales; family Pinaceae; genus Picea; species Picea mariana. The sequence goes on from JASDQU011455230.1 coordinate 37,020, forward strand.
ATATCTCTTATTAGTGTTTATGAGTCTCTTCATTTGTCCTGCACTAACAAGTGTTGTATTTACCCTCATACTGTGAGCTCTAACAATATATTCCACTCCCCCTTTAGTAAGGTGGTACTTGTTCTCATGATGAAAGAAGACTACTTTTCTATCATAAAGATAAGGAATTCCCAACGTTATGCCACATATATCAGGTGATAAAACATCCAAATCCACTTCATCAATCAACTTCAAAGAAATAGAAAATTTGACCCTACATTGTTTGGTGACATTAAGTTTTGCTTTATCACATACCCAACCAAAAGGATAAGGCTTTGGACATGGTTTCGTTTCAAGACCCATCTTTTTGACAAGTGCTTCATATATTAAGTTTACTTGGGAACCCGGATCAAATAATGTATCTATCTTGGTGTGTTTAGATACAACTCTTATGTGAAATAATTGATTCCTCTTTAGTTCATCGTCATGAGATTCATTATTGGAATTTGAACTAGCATGAAGGGAATCTTTACCTTGTACTCCAACCGCTGTGATCTTTACTTCATCTCCTGAATCGAAACCAACATCTTGTTGCGTTGTAGCAATGGTTTTTTTCTTCCCCTTTCCACTGAATTATTTCAGTCTCTTTTCTGGATGCAATTTCCAACAGTTTTCGTCATCATGGTCGCTTTTCTTGCAATGAGTGCAAGATGGCTTTCTTCCTTCTCTCGTCACTGTGGCGGTCTTCTTGTCCTTCCTTTTAAACTTCTTAAAAGGTTTATGTGGGAGATTGGAAGGTTTCTTTGTGGGATCTTCTTGAACATGCTTTCCCATGTTCTCAAGGTGAGTGGCTTGCACACAAACTTCGTCAAGGCCAATGGGGTTAAACAAGAGCAAAGCATGATGAATATAATTGTGAAGTGCGCCAATATAGTTCATTAAAGTTTCATAAGAATCCAAAGGAATGTTTAATAAAAGATATTTCTTCCTAAATTCTTCTTTGAAACTTTGTATAGTTTGACCTTTACTTTGCCTTAAAGTTTACCATTCCATCATTTCTTTATGTAAATAACGCAATGGATAAAATTGCTTCCTTATCGCTGATTTAAATTCTGACCATGAGGAAAGAAGATTACCACACTTATTTATGTCCTGAAGTTTTCTCTCCCACCATACGAGAGCGGTGCCTTCCAACCGAAGAGAATCCAGTTTCACTTTAACTTCCTCTTCATCAATATGTTGAACACAAGAATACACTTCAACCTGTCGGATCCAATTATCTAGATTTTCAGGATTAGCATCTCCATTAAACATAGGTAAAGCAAATTTTACATCGAGGTTTAATAATGGTTTCTTAAAAGAGGCTTTATGGCTAGAATGATGAGAATGATGAGAGGAAGAAGAACTAGAACTTGATGGTGAAGATGGAGGCTCGGGAGGGTCTCCTACAGCCCCTTCGTTTACCGAAGCATCATCATCAACATGTTCTTCGTTTTTATTCATTTTCTTCTTCATCCTCTTTTCGTAAGCTCTATACATTCGTTCGACCATTTCTGACATGCGATAAAATATCATATGAAATTTTTTCTCTTGTTCATCACACTTGTCTTCTTTTACCATTTTCTTCCTTCGGGATGCACGACCAACTTCGGGATTGAATGTCTTAAGATCTCCTTCACCCTACTTATGCTTGGCCCTAGTAAGCATTGACACTCAACCATTCAAGTCAAAGATGATTGCTCTAATACCAACATGATCTGGGATCTTTTCATCGAGTGACTTACAAAGAATTGCATAAAAATGGGAATAAATTAAAGTGTACCATCAAAGAAGGAAAATCTCAATAATGAAGAGACATAAGAATCAAATATGAACACAAAAACTTGATAACGGAGTTCGTCCCTGGTGGACTACGTCTCCGGGTCCTTCTCTCAAATCAGTAGGTTTTTTCATTAACTCAACAAAAGAATTTGGCAAAATACGTAAGTATACCTCATTCTGAAATCAAGCTGCATAAGTATTGCTCAGATCCGAAAACAGATAGCACCATTGAAGTTGTGGCATAGAATTACCAAAAAATGATTGTATCCACGCCTCGATCCAACACTGGAACTCCTAGGCCCAAGAAGAATTTTTTCTTGATTTTTGTGCCCTGCAACCTGCAATAAATGTTGACATACTTGCCTCAAACTTTGTGCATGACAATACCACATGCCTCCTCCTAGCGTTGTGCGGATGCACCTTTTAAGTAATTTAATGGGCGTTGACTACAACGTAGGGTTGTTGGCCCGTTGGTATATGGAGCATATATTAAGGCGTTGATAAGGGGGGAGGTCCTGGGGTCAAGCCCACGGGCCTCCCCTTTTGGCTTGTCCATTATAATATATGTGTGTGTGTGTGTGTGTGTGTGTGTGTGTGTGTGTGTTTGTGTCATGCCAGTTCCGCTATGTTTAGTGAAGCTTCTACCTGGGTTCTATCTGTTGGTTGGTTGTCAGATTTGGTGGGGTCCCGCCAGAATTGGCAGACCTACCAAATCCATTTTTTTTTTAAATTCGGTCATGGGTTGTCATTGGGTATTTTCCCACTGCCATGTGGAAGTCCATGACTGAGCCACGTGGAAACCTCCTATTGGACCACGTCAACCACTATATCACCATCCTTCCACATCAGCTTCCAACTCAGCCTGCCATGTCAACCTTCCATGTCAGGGCCACATCACTATACAGACTGTTCCGATTGCCACATGGAAAAATCTTACTGGTCCACGGAATGGTCCATAAATTCCAAATATGGGTGACACGTGGCAGCCTCTAGTGATGCCACATCACCAAGATGATGTCATCATGACACATGTCACCTCCTGCACATGCCACGTATGTTGTGCGGATGCTAGCATCATCTATACTGATGATGACATCAGCAGTATGGAGGTTGACTCATCCCCCTCTTGATTGGGCTAGGTTGACCAAACGTTGACCGAAAATATCTTTCGATCCATAACTTCGTTTGACGAGTCGTTGGTGTCGCTGGAAATCTTGGGACGCTCTCTTTGCGATGATGTCATTTCCACTGAGTTTTGAGAACTTTGAAGTTTTTCCCTTTCTTTGTCTGCAGAGGCCATTCTGAGCATCCTGAGTTGCTTTTGCGAGTTCTAAGTTGTTCTTAGTCTTCTCTGGATCCTTTTTGGATTAGTACCCCAAATCCCTAAATCCCATAATCCTCAAAGCCCCTATCCACTTAACCCCCAACACCTCAACTAATTAATTATTTAGGCTAACTTGGCACTAAATCTGGTGCTACTTCTAGTGCAATTTTTGGCGCTAAAAGGGGCTCTAAATCAGGTGTTAAAAGGGGAGCTATTTCTGGCATTAAAGGGGGTGCTATTTCCAATGCTAAATGGGGTGTTATTTTCGGCGCTATTATCGCCTAAATTTTGTGGGCGGTGTAAAAAAATGCCATAAATAGTGCCGACTTTTTCAAAACATTGGAGAAAAATACACTAAAACCAACTTTGGAAGCAAAAATGGGAGCAAATCGTAGGGATGTGTTGTAGTGTCTCTTTTTATTGATCCTCGAACTAGAGAACAACTATCTGTCAACAAGAAACACATTTGTATGGATTGATGCATCCACCCACAATTTGTTGAAAACTGGATGGATAGGTGGTTCATGGTCTTTGATAAAAATCCCTACAATAACAGGGATGTGCCTTTATAGGTTTTGAGAAAATTCTTGGAAAAATTTATTTTGGGTCACCATGTGAACTAATTCGATATTGGTGATTTCCAAGGTGTGGTTCGAAGGTCTGAATGGGACCAAGAGTGTGCTAGGCATAATCCCATGTTAGGTCTTCATCCCACCAGATGAAGGACTAACCCCCTTTCCCAACATCCCCCCGTTGCAAAGGGATTACAACAAGCACATGTAGCTTTATCAGCCTTGACTTGGATTCTAGTGCAACATGGTAGTTTTATTGCACTATCTCAGTAGGAGGTGCCCGCTGGTAACATTGGAAAAGGGGTCGTACCTTCAACCCCTAGAGAAAATTACAACAAGGAGAGGGCACATGGATAAAGAAGTCATTCATGTGATCCTAACAGATGCTCGAGTTGCAGGTAGACTTGCTATGGACCTATGGAGGCCAGTGAACATTAGATCTTCATGGAAGAGGTTAGTATCTTAACCATATCTATGTTCTTCATCATTATATATTTATGTAGTATTATGTTTATTTATTTAGCTATTTTATATTATGATGTTTTCCAGGTTTTACGCCCCTATAAAAGACCCTCTATGTCGATATATGCATCAAGTTCTATCTCCACCATTGATGCAATAGTAGAGGAAACATGCTCATTCAGTGTATCACATAAATAGGTATGTGTCGCATTTGATAAATTCACCATAGTGATTTCTTTATTTTCTATCATCCTCAAATTTATAATGTTATTATGTTTCTACAGGTTCCAAGACCAGACAATGTCGAGCAATGTCCACCTGGGATGAAAAAATCACCTACTTCAGGGGTATCATGTGTTGAGTTAAATCTCATTTAAATCTCAATTTTTTTTTATGTATGTTGTTGACTTTTACTATTTGGTACTAATAACAATATTATTAATATGTATGCGAGTTGCTGACCTTTTCTCCAGTTAGAGTACTAGTCCATTCCTTGGGCACCCTGCCATAGATTTTAGGTTACTTGTTTCGAGGCCAAGGGTTCTTCCATCACTTTTACATCCCATTGGGGTTCATCACTGCCCACCCCCACCATCTTTCATATTCCATGCATCCTCATTGGATGCACCCTCATGCCACCCACCCACACCACCTCTTCCTTCACCCATAGTGGATGCACCTGTACGACGCCCATCCCCACCACCATCTCCATTTCTTTCATCCACAGAGGCTACCATAGTAGATGTTTCCTCGAAGTAGGTTGTACAACCGAGCACTCCATCTACTGGCAACTCTCCATCGATTCCCAAGATATTTATAGTGAGATAATGTGTTGAAGATAAATTTTTATGTATCATGAATGGAATTGATTTTATGCATATTTGTTTAAATTTCATGATTTCATCCTTGAAAATGACGCGGGGTGGCATCACTGAGAGATTAGGGTCATGGAAGAGGGTAACACCCTCACGATTGTTAGTACCATCAACGGTGAGTTATCTTATGTTGAATTACAAAGTATCAGTTTGTAACTCTTTTAATTCATTGTGGAAAATAACTTATAACAATGTTTTTTCTTTGTGCAGACTCCAGAGCGGCGAACCATGCCTAGGCACAAAACCACTTGGGGTGATTCTTC
>JASDQU011455231.1:0-10024 GCA_032191745.1 Picea mariana
ACCTTTGAACTCGAATTTCCTATAGCTAACTGATTTTCCACTTCAGTTAACTATTTCCAAGTGCTCATTGAGAACAGATTAATATTTATTGTCCAACTATTATTAAGGGATAATAATAGTCGACATGCATCTATAAATAGAAATTTCTCGCCATCTATAAATAGACATCATCTATAAATAGAATTTGTTCATCATCTAAAAATAGACTTCCACCTAAAAATAGCCTGAGGCTCCATCCTATTGTAGGTGCATAATTTTCTCTAGGATCTTCTTGTTGAATCTCAACACCTTTCTCAAAAAGAAAAATTTTGAAGACCCTCACATGTTTCACTATACGTGTCTAGCGATGCCCCCTCCCTTGTTGACATGCCTGTTTTCCACAAGGCCTTGTAATAACTACATATTTGTAGTGTAAAATATATGACTTTCATATTAGGAAATCCTTTGAGTAGGTATGGTTATACACTGGCCTGATTGAATATGGTTTTTCCTCTATTTCAGTGTATGACTGTCACATATATTACTTTCAAGGTTGTGCTTGAGTGAATTTGTTTGGATTGTTTGTCACTTCTTGGATAGTTTCCCTTTCTATTTGATAATTCCAGTGAATTTGGGCCAAGAATCCAACAGATCTAAGGAGATCTAGTTGTTTTTATCATTGGTTGTTTTATTTTTCCTTGTATGACCTTTGTTCATCACTAAATCTTCCCTCCTAGGAGAGTCTTTGGGTGTCATCCCTGTAGTAACATTAGAGTAGGTCGATTCAACCTCATTACTAATATATCATAGTCTGTTTTCTTATTGTTTGTTTATGGTTTCCTTTTTCATTTGTATCTCTTGTTTAGATCAGGAATTGTTTACATTACAAATTGGGAAAAACCTCAAAAAGACAAAAAACAATCGTTGCATGCTAGATTTTCTTTTGAAGAATTAGTGTACAAGTGCATTAGAAAAATTGGTTGGTTTCATATCTTGTTTGATTGATTGGTTGCTTGGTGTATGTGAGGTCTTATTTCAGAAATTTAAAAAGAAAAAGAAAATCTCTCTCCCTCCCATAGCTAGAGTTCATCGAAGTGAACAATTTGCATTAGCATACTTGCATTGCTTGGCTAGGTCAAGAGTCATCACATAATTAAAGTTTCATCCATTACCTTTGGACCTAAGCAAAAAACATTAAAAAGACGCTCTTAATATATAATCAATTAGACATTTTTATTTTGATAGTGAACTAACATTAGCTAGGATTATGGCCTTGGAATAGGATTGGAGAGTAAACTCTCCAAGGCCACACGACTTAACTTAGGATTCATTAAAGAGCGTTAAAATATGTTCTTTCAACCAGTGTGTCAAGAGCCTCCTCTAACACATGATTTAAGCATGAGGTCGCATTGGGGCAAGTAGGGAGATTACCTCTCTCTAATTATTTTTGGTGTTTGTGATATCGCTTCAATCGTTACGTATACGAGAGTTTTGTTGGTTAAAACCTTTAGAGCGTCGGGATTAGTTACCCTACCATTATGTGCGGTTGGACTTACGACTATCGTCCAACCATTGATTGTTAGGAAGTATGCTTAGGGAACTTTCCTAGAGAGCTACATAGATGATTGTAGGTGGGATGTGCATATGGTACATAGGGCAGACATTCGTTCACAATCTCAGTTCCCCCGGAGGGTGCCCACCTTAATAAAGGGTACTTGCACTGGTCAAGGTTGTTTCGTGTAGATCATCATAACTTCTCCTCGCACCTTCGCTAGCTAATATTGTGGGGGACTTGACCCCCCCATAGAGTTGGTTTCAAAAGGCCCCTATGCCAATTGATTTTCTTGATGTTTGCATAGATTTGATTAGGGGTGTGCTCTTAGAGTCTGATTCTAGGTTGGACATAGGTTCATTTTTGTTTGTTAGTAACATACTTTATTCACTGTGGATGAATTATCATGCCAGTCCCGTCGATTATGAGGACTTGAGTCTATTATTGAGGTGCAACCGACTCTAAATAGGTGTGACATTAGTGACAAAGAATTAGAAGGGTATTATATTTGGTTTGACGAGACCAGTTTAGTTGAAGTGGAGGTGGTAGACAAACATCCTCCACCAAATTTCAATCCACCTTTAATTGATCTAGACGCCCCTTTACTTGTCCAAGTAAGGGAAATTTTCAGTGAGCCTTTCTGTTTGTTTATTCACCCTCCCACCATGTCCAGACCCAGTGTCTCATCTAGTGTAGGTGAGCCTACGAGCCCATCCCCAAGTGGGATGGGGGGCGATTCCCCTAGGGGAATTCTAGTAATGTCCACATTGCCACCCCTTAGTTCCATTGGACCTACACCTTCCATACCTTTTTATTTTGGTTCCTCACTCTGGGGGACATCAGTTGTGTCATAATATCCATCTATTAGTATACCTAACATCCCTATGCCCATCCCTTCTACATCAATTCCCATTTCCAGATTATTTTCCATTGGGGGGATGAGATTTGGTTTCAGCATGGGAAGTGGAGCTCCTTCCACCTCCGCCAATCCTATGAGTGGCCAGACATCATCAGGTGTGGGTGTACCTTTTGGATGGAGTATGCCTAGTGGTTTTTGGGTTGTCCCTATTTATCTTGAGAGCAGTAGTACTTCTGGAGGTTTTCCTTTTCCATGGGTTAGCACACCTTTCCCTAGGGGCACATCCCTTGGGGTCAAATGGGGTTTTCCCTTTGTCAAAACCTATGGTCCTGGGAGAAATCATGCTCCTAAAAGTGCCACCATCCCTAGGGGTACTCACTCTCCAATTATCCATACACCTTCCAGCAATACACATATAGGGGGACTGCAAGGTCCATCTAGGAAAATAGAGACTTCACCTCCCTCCCAATATTCATCTGCATCGTTGCCTTTCCTCATCATGATCGATTTACCTGATTTGACATGGTTAACAAATGACCTTATTTTCCATGACTCATCATGGCCGACAATACCATCAAAGCTACCATCAGATATTCCAAAGTTCGATGGAAAGCTAGGAGAGGACCCTCTACACACATCATGAATTACCACTTGTGGTGTTCATCCAACTCATTGATGGATGATAGTGTGAGGCTTTGTATTTTACATATATCCCTGACTGGAGCCACTACCAAATGGTACATTGAACTAAAAGGTTGTTCTTTTAGAATCTTCAAAGACCTGGCTATGGAATTTTTAATGCACGACCAACTTGCTATTCAGTACGAGATAGGAATGGAGCTCTTGACTTTGTTGTGTCAAAATAATATTCCACTCACATCTCTGATTATATACATGAGTGGCTTTAGAGGCATAGAATTATTAAGACTTAGATTCCAAACAAGCTCCTTATCAAGTGGTTCACCAAGTCCCTTTTACCACCCATTTCTAGGGATTTAGTTATGGTCAGGGTGAAATCCATTTTATGTGCCCAACATTTGGACTTCATTTATTCTCATTCAAGTAGTCTATATGACATCATTCCAAATGCCCCTCACCTATCAACCGATCCATGTCAACCCAACCCAGGACCCCATGCAGATGGTGTGGTTGGTTTTATTTCACATGCATATGTTACCCAGTTAGTTGATCAAATGGCTCAAATGTCCATTAAGTCACACCCATCAACTACTGGCACTAATCCTCAAATTGTTGTGATCCCTTCTCAAACCTCCGAGGTGAATTTGGTGCATTCCACGCAACCAAAGAATACTCAACAACATGGAGGTAAGAAAAAGAGGAATAAGAAGAAGAATTTCAATAATGAGAAAGGGACTACCTCTATCCAAAAACCCACGAGGGAGGTACTAAAGAAAAGCGAAGAGTCATTTTCCTTGCACGATTTGTGGACACCACCATCCTACTCATCAGTGCCCTAGGAAGGATGAGGTCCATATATTCTTGGCACAACAACAAGCCCCCCAATAGCCTGATGTTCCAACCCATCCTTCCCCCCCTCAACCTCAAAACATGGTTACCACAAATCCCACCCCTCCTCCAGAGGGAATTGTAGGTACCCCTCAACATTAGGGGTCTCCATCAAATTCTACCATTTTCATGTGTGACCAAATGGTCAATTTGGAAATGTGATCCAAGACTTACGACATTCTTGAGTGTTCTCATGTTGCATCAAAAGTAACACATTCTTCCCATCCTAGTGGTCATCTGCAGATAGAGAAGCCATCGTTTGACACACCTCTTCACCCCCCAAAGGGATTTCCTCGATGCACAATGCATAATACAAACACATGAGCCTCCCACATCTACAGTATTGTGGAAGACTTAGCCTGGGAACCTTGTGCCATGTCTGCACTTGAAGTTCTCCAAAGCTTCCCCACGCAATGGAAAGCATTGTTGTCTGCTATAGGCATGGTTTATTCCTTGGAGTCGAGTTTGATAACCTTTGAGACCAGTCAGGTTACTTGTAGTATCTCTAATCAGGTCGCCTTTCATATCATATTTTTATCATTGGGAAAAAACATCTATCGGAAAGTGGTGGATGAAGGAACCTTGACCTACATCATGTCCATTTCTTGTTGGAAGGATATTGGCTCTCCTAAGATCGATAAGTCTGCAACACTATTAAAAGAATTCGAGTGACACTTGTTTTGGCCTGATGGCATAATCACGGCCTTACCCATTGATTTAGGTGGAAATATTGTCTCTATGGCAGTAGAGGTCATCGGCGCACCTCTTGAGTACAATCTGTTACTCGGGTGTACTTGGTTCTATGAGATGACTACAGTTGTCTCATCAATCTTTAGGGTCCTACTTTTCCCTCACCAAGGGAAAATCATCAAAATCAATCAACTTGTGGTCTATAACCCAAACCCTGGATCCAATGCAGGGTAAAATGTACCCTTTGTCGGTGATACCACATAGTATTTTTTCAACGTCCACACAGGTATATTCAAATATGCTTCATTAATGGGAATTTTTCCTCTTCTCCCACCATCTCCCATTGCACACATAGCTCCTATCAATATGATTTGATCATTTATCTCTGGATCCCTCAAGTATTTTGATCCTTGGGTGGTACCTCATCCTAAGGATGTTGATTCATATAGAGCATCCATGCCACTCACCTCAGTAGAGATTGTCTATCAGGCGATCCAGTCAACATATGTTGGCCCTGATTCAGATTCCCCTCGGGATGTGGAGTTTGATTAGTATCCCAAGACCTCTTGGGCCATTCATCTTCCCCCTATTTCAAATGAATTCCTTGATCTACAAATTCCATGTAACAAAGATATTATGGAGGTCATGGTTTCCCTTGATATTCCATGGGTTGATTTGCATCACCGAGCATCTTTTCTCCCAAATTTGGAATGGTTTGAGGAGGAAATTCAAAATTATTTCCCTCGTGGTCATGTTCAATGGTACTAGTCTCCCATCATGATCCATGATGTATTATCGGAAGGGAACTTGGCCAACATTTCAAAAACCATACCCATTGACATTTCCCAAATGTCAGGTGTCATGGAACACGTCCCGATAGGTGTCAACTATTCACCCCAAGAAATTGAAACATACATGACCTTATTCAAATAATTTCGTGATGTTTTTCTTGTTCCTATGAATAAATTCCTTGAATTATCCCCTAGATTATTGAGCATGAAATCAAAACATATGACGGAGCCAAGATGGTCTGGAAAAATCCCCAGCTAGTCAACCTGAAGAAAGTTGTTTCCATCAAGATAGAGGTAGAGAAACTTCTTCGTGCATAGTTTATCTATCCGGTTCCCTTAACCGAATGGGTTTCTAACATCATTCTGGTCACTAAGAAACATGGCACTATTATGGTTTGTGTCGATTATAGGGATTTAAACAAGGTTGTTATAAAAATAGCATCACGGAGAAATAAAATAAAATAAATGCAGAAGTAAAACACAAAAGATACACAATACAATAGAGACACAGATATATGTGGTTCACCTAGTGTGGGCTACGTCCACCAGAGAAATTGTCAGTTCCTTCCTTTATTATTATCCAACAAATGAAGGGATACAACCTATAGCACACCCGTTGTAACTTCATCTTCTTTCTCTCACGATCTCCTCTCTCAGAATACAATATTCGCAATGATGCATAGTCGCAATAAATTTCCCTCATAAAAGAGGGTTGCCTTATAGAGAAAAAAAACCCTAACATAACTTCTACCATCATATATGTAACCTTATAATGAACGGTCCATATTTACAATGAAATTACAATATACATTTACACGACATTTTTTCCTTCGAGGGCTCGCTTACCCCCGGACCCCACAGAGGGGGTAACCCCCCTCTGCACTCCCCCACGTGGAGGAGTGTACATTCTTCTGGGGTGTAAAGTCTTCATGGGGTATAAACATGGCTAAAAACAAATACCTCTGAATCAGGAAGATAATCAGGATCCACAACCAACAATATCCCACTTGGAGACTGATCTAAGCAACTCCATCGTCGTTGTATCTGCTAGACTATGAACCTTCTTGGACCTGGAAATTTCTCATCTTCATCTTCATGCTTGAATACCAACTAAAACTGAGTAGGAACTCAGTTTATCCCTTGTTACTCCCTTAGTTAACATGTCTACAGGATTCTGGCTAGTTTGTATCTTTTCCAACTTCAAATGTCCATCTTCCAAGACGGATTGTATGAAATGGTACCTGAGTTGTATATGCTTAGTATTCGAATGGAAGGCTGAATTATTTGCAATATGAATGGAACTCTCACTATCACAGTAAAACATGTTATTCTCTTGCTTCTTTCCCAATTACTTGATAAACCTATGTAACCAAATCATCTCTTTACTAGCCTCTATAGCAACAACATACTCTGCCTCTGTTGTTGAAAGAGAAAAACCTTTTTCATTTTTTAAATGCAACTTATTGTTGTTCCACCTACAATAAAAGCATACCCTGTGGTGCTCCTCCTATTATATTTATCACCTGCCATATATGAATCAACATATCCCTGTAGAACAGTGTTTGAACCTTCAAAACATAATGTATGAGTAGCAATACCTCTCAAATACCTAAGAATCCACTTTATTGTCTCCCAATGTTCTTTACCTGGATTGTTCATACATGTTCACAGCTCCCACTGCATGTGCAATATCTGGTCTTGTACAAACCATCGCATACATCAAGCTGCCAAATGTTGATGAATAAAGGACCTTAGACATGTATTTTATCTCCTCCTTTGTCTTGCGATACATTTTCTTAGTTAATTTGAAATGGCTAGCCAAAGGTGTACTAACTAGTTTTTCATTCTGCATTCTAAACATGTCCAACACCTTCTCTATGTACTCACCCTAAGACAATGTCAATTTGTGATTTTTCTTGTCTCTTGTTATTCTCATACCAAGGATTTTCTTTGTAGCACCCAAATCCTTCATCGCAAATGAATTAACTAATTTATTCTTGAGCACATTTATATCATGCATATTATACCTTCCAACAAGCATGTCATCTACATATAATAGAAACATAATATAGCTTCCATTTTATAGCCTTTTAAAATAAACACAATGATCAGAATGACATCTACTATAACCTTGTTTTTTCATAAACCTGTCAAACTTCAAATACCACTGCCTTGGAGTTTTCTTTAGTCCATACAAGCTCTTGTTCAACCTACATACAAAAATTTTCCTTCCCTTTGACCTCATACCCCATGTGGTTGTTGCATATAAATCTCTTCCTCCAAATCCCCATGGAGAAAAGTTGTTTTTACATCTAACTGTTTAAGATGCAAATATTCTACTACCAAAAGACTTAAAATAGTCCTAATTGAAGTCATTTTAACAACAAGAGAAAATATTTCATCAAAATCTATACCTTTCTTTTGTGAAAACCCCTTTACAAAAAGCCTATCCTTATACCGCTTTTTTCCTCCATCTTCTTCCTTCAACTTGTAAACTTGTTTATTCTGCAATGATCTTTTTCCTGCAAGAAATTGAACCAAGTCCCAAGTCTGGTTATTTACCAAGGAATACATTTCCTCTTTCATGCCTTTCTCCCACTTCTTTTTGGTTTCTACCTGCATTTCCTCTTCATAAAATTCTGGTTCACCAGAATCAGTCAACAATAAATAATACAATGAAGGAGAGTATCATTCAGGGGGTCTACTTAACCTGGTAGATATTCTAACAACACTTGCAGAAGTTTGAGGTACCTGTTGATCCTATTGTTGTACATTTTGATTTTCTAGTACCTTTGGAATTTCGTTTTCAGTAATCTCATCAAGCATTTTGTATTCTGGTTTTTCTTTTTCTTGTATCTTTCCCTGCAACTGATCTTTGTACATGACCTTCTCATTGAATATGACATCTCTACTCCTAATTATTTTGTGGTTTTCACAATCCCATAAATGATAACCAAAATCATTAACAACGTATACAATAAATGTACACTTCTTGGATTTTCCCTCAAGCTTTGTTTTATTTTCTTTATCAATATGGAAAAATTCTTCACAACCGAAAGTCTTCAAAAAAGAATAGTTTACCTTTTTACCTTTCCATGCCTCCTATGGAATTCCACCATCCAAAGAGATTTAAGGTCATTTTTTTATTAAGTAAACAACAATATCTACAACATCTTCCTAGAACTGTAAGGGAAAACGAGCATGCAATCTCATACTCCTTCCACATTCCATGATTGCCATTTTCATCCTTTCTGACACACCATTTTCTTGTGGTGTTCCTGGAATTGTCTTCTGTCTACAAATCCCATGGTATGAACAATAATCATCAAACTCCTTGCTGCAATATTCACCTCCATTTTCTGATCTGAGACACTTCAACCTTTTTCCTGTCTCATTCTCAACCAAAGCTTTCCATTTCTTAAAAGTATCAAAAACATCCTATTTTTGTCAAATGCAATAAACCCAAGTTTTTCTAGTTGCATCATCAATAAAAGTAACATAATAACGAGAGCCACCAAGAGATAATGCCTGAGTTGGTCCCCATAAATCTGTATGCACAAACTTTAACCTTTCACTCTTCTTTTCTTTTTCGACTCTGAGAAATCTGACTCTCTTTTGTTTTCCATAAACACAATGCTCACAGAAATCCGAATCAATTTTTTTAAGATCTGGCAACAAATTTATTTTGTGAAGTATATGCATCCCCTTCTCAATCATGTGTCTGAGCCTATGATGCCACAGTTTTGTATCCACTCTTGTAGAAGCTAAAGAGATAGAAGAGTCAATATTACCAGTACATAAATACATTTTACCTACCTTCTCTCCTTTTTCTATCACCAATGATCCGTTGGTGACCTTCCACACCTTATCTGTAAATATGGATATACAACCTTTACTTTCCAACTACCCTGTTGAAATTATATTTTTCCTTAGATATGGAACATGTCTTACCTCTTTCAACAACCATTGGTTTCCATTGCTTTGCTTTATTTTTACCTTTCACATTCCAACAATTTTGCATGGTGCATCATCACCCAAATGAACCTGTCCGAAAATCACCTTGAACATAATCTAGAAAATGTTTCCTATGGGGTGTGGCATGAAATGAAGCCGCTGAATCTACTACCCAAGACTCAGAAATATTATCGAGAGAAAGAATCAAAGCATCTTGTAACACATCACCTGTTACATTTGCTTCCTGATTTTTCTCTCGTTGTCCATCTCTTTGTTTCTTTGGAGCTCTGCAATCTTTCTTCAAATGTCTTTACTTCCCACAATTGCAGCACTTTATCTTTCCAAATATGGATTTAGATCTTCCCTTCCTAGAATTCCCATGGTTCCTCAAGCCCTTTCCTCTATCCTTTTTTCTTCCCCTGTTCTCCATGTTTAATGCATTACCTGATGTCTCACGTGAAGTTTTTCATCGCATTTCCTCACTAAGAATAACACCAACAAAATCATCAAATTTTAAAGTATTTGAACCAAAGACAGAGCTACTTACAGCCATGACCAATCCATTCCATATTTCTGGCAATGAGCACAATATTAGAAGAGCCCTGACCTCATCATCAAAGTCCACTTTTACAGAACTTAGTTTATTAGTAACCGTATTAAATTCATTTAAAT
>JASDQU011455231.1:10164-22922 GCA_032191745.1 Picea mariana
CTTTTCTATTCCACCCAATGGTAGCAATAGATCCTTCTAGTATAAATAATCTTCCATCTCCATCTTCCATAACTAGTAGTTTTGGTCGTTAAATTTCTCGACCCTTAACTTTCCATCTTCTGCCATTTCTCCCACTCGAACTAGGAACCCTCATTTCCTGTGAGTTACCTTTTGCTCTGATACCATTTGTTAGAAAAATAGGATCATGGAGCAATAAAATAAAATAAATGTGGAAATAAAACACATAAGATACACAATACAATAGAGACACAGATATACGTGGTTCACCCAATGTGGGCTATGTCCACTAGAGAAATTTCTAGGTCCTTCCTTTATTATTATCTAGCAAATGAAGGGGTACAACCTACAACACACCCGTTGTAACTTCTTCTTCTTTCTCTCACAGTCTCCTCTCTCAAAATACAATATTCGCAATTATGCATAGCCACAATACATTTCCCTCATAAAATAGGGTTGCCTTCTAGGGAAAAAAACCCTAACATAACTTCTATCGTCATATCTGTGACCTTATAATGAATGGTCCAGATTTACAATGAAATAACAATATACATTTACAAGGTAATTTTTCCTTTAGGGGTGTCACCCCCGAACCCCCGTCGAGGGCCCGCTTGCCCTCGAACCCCGAAGAGGGGGTAACCCCACTCTACACTCCCCCGCATGGAGGAGTGTACATTCTTTTGGGGTGTAAAGTTTTCATGGGGTATAAACACAGCTGAAAACAAAGACCTATGAATCAGGAAGATAATCAAGCTCCTCAACCAACAAAGGCTTGTCCTAAGGATAATTATCCAACCCCATTCATTGACTATATTATTGATGAATGTGTCAGTAGAGAAATATTGTCGTTCATGGATGGTTTCTCCAACTATATTCAGATCCATATAAAACTGGAAGATCAACAAAAATCTTCCTTCATTTTTCCTTGGTGAATTTTTTCTTATCGAAAGTTGTCATTTGGTCTTAAAAGTGTTGTAGCCACTTTCCAATGGGCCATGTCATACGCTTTCTATGACATCAAACACATCATAAAGGATTACTTATATGATTTGGTTGCTCACTCACAATGTCGTGAGGACCACCCTAGTCACTTGCGAACCATTTTTATCTTATTTCGATAATACAACATTTGTTTGAATCCACATAAATGAATTTTTGTGTGGTGTCTGGGATATTGTTGGGATTTATTATGTCCAAGTATGGGATTTTAGTGGATCCATTGAAGTTCAAGGATATTTTCAAATTACTGCCTCCATGTACTATTCGCCAACTCCAAAGTTTGCAAGGGAAGGAAAACTTTTTGCATCGATTCACTACCAAATCACCAAGATCACAAAAGGCTTTATGCACTTTTTGAATAAAGTTGTACCTTTCATGTAGGATGACCAAGCCCAATGGTCCTTTAATGCCTTGAATAAGACCTTGGTGTCAACTCCCTTATTAGTCCCTCCCAATTGTACTCAAGTTTTATTTCTCTATCTTGCGGCCTCTGAATCCACCATTGGCATGGTGCTCGTCCAAATGGACAATATGCAACGAGATCACTTCATTTACTATCTTTGAAAGGGAATTTTCGGTCCCGATATTCGATACTCTCATGTAGAGAATTTGTCCTTGGAAGCAGTTTACGATGTCCAATGATTACACAATTACATATTATTGTGAAAAACCATTGTAGTTTCTAATGCCAACCCAATGCAACACATTCTTATTCATTCGATCATTGGGGGAAAGTACCCAAAGTAGATTGTAATCCTCCAAGAGTTCGACTTGGAATTTGTTTCATCCAAGTCTAATAAATCCTTGGATCTCTTAGAGTTGATGTCTGAAAGTCCCAGGGATGATGAGGAATAGGTGGTTAATTACTCTTTCCCTTATGATTTCTTGTTCCTTATTGACTCATCTGATCCTTGGTATGGAGATGTATTGGCATACCTCTAGATCCAATGTTTTCGGCCTCATCTTTCCTGTGATGAATGTTGATGCATACGACATTAGTCTAGACACTACCTTATTGTAGATAAAACCCTGTATCGTCGAGGGGTTGATTTGATTCTACATCAATTCCTTATCTATGCAGAAGTTGAAAGAGTTTTGAATGACTACCATGAAGGGGCATGTGGCAGTAATCTCTCTTGGTTGGCCACTACCCAAAATATATTGTGTGTTGGCTATTTTTGGTCCTTGATATTTAAAGACTATATGAATGTGGTCCAGAGATGTCATTATTTTCAAATTTTCAGTTGTAAGATGCATGCTCATCCTGCCCCCCTTCATCTTGTGGTGATCATTGGCCCCTTTGCTAAGTGGGGCATTGATATCATGACATGTAATCCTACCTCAGCCAATGATCATAGCCACATCATCGTGGCCATTGACTACTTCACTAAATGGGTTGAGGCCATGCCTACATTTTCTAACGATGGCACCACTGCTTCTCTTTTCATATTCAATCATATAATTGCTAGGTTCAGTGTTCCAAATACCATAGTGATAGACCATGGGTCCCATTTTTCGTAATAATATGACAACCGAATTAGTTGCTAGGTTGGGTGTTCGTCAAGAGATCTCAACACCCTATTACCCTCAGGCCAATTTCCAAGTAGAAGCCATCAATCATGTCCTCAAGACAATGATATAGAGTATGTTAGGGAAACACATGAAAAATTTCCACCTTATGCTCTTTTTGGCATTATGGGCTTATCGTACCTCTGCTAAAATGACCACTAGATTTACCTGTTTCCAACTTATTTACGGTCTAGAGGCAGTATTACCTATTGAATGTGAAATCCCATCCTTAAAACTTTCCATAGAACTGTTACCCAATACCTATGCTAAGGAGGAGCATCTCTTGTACTTGGCCCAACTTGATGAAAAATGTCACGACACTACTTTGTCCAATGAAACACACAAGAGGAACACCAAATATTAGTATGAAAAATCATTTTGTTCTCATGTTTTTTTGGAGGGTGACTTGGTGTTGGTTTATGACCAATTGCATGACACCTTGGGAGCAGGTAAGATTGAACCCCTTTGGCATGGTCCTTACATTGTTAAATGTGTCTTGAAGAGAGGGGCCTACGATCTTATGGAATATGATGGGAATCCTCTTTTGGATCCCCGCAATGGGCTCTACCTCAAAAAGTGTTATCCCTAGACCATTTGGTCGCATGATGCTTTGTACATATGTGTGTTTTAGTTTGGATTTGGAGTGGTGTGTTTTTTATTTTATGAGCATGTTAATTGTCTCGGTTAGCTTCTTATCATGATTTATGCTTGATTTGTAGATTTCATTGTCCTCCTTGGTGTACACGGAATATGCTAATGGTGCTGACCGTAGTACCCGAAACATTGCTTCTGTCACTTGGGCGATCGTCTCACCCACTGACGAGCTTGTGATTTCAGGAGGTGTCTACCTTGGGCATGCAACCAATAATATTACATAATATAATGTCTTCATTGAACTATTGTTTGAAGCAATCACCCTTGGAATTTTTCATCTAGTCGTTAGATTAGACTCTCAGCTTGTGGTCTCACAGTTGAATCGCACATATAGTGTCATAAATCCTAAAATTTGGCATAAGTATTTGAGGGTGCGTCTTCATGAATGTTATTTTGAGCATATTTAATATTTCCACATTCCAAGAAAATCTAATGCATTGGTTGATTTGTTAGATAACTATGTGTTAGATTGGCATTTGTCTCATTACAATTAAATTTTTAAGTATGCATGTACATACAAAATGGGGTCATAGTCACATTGTTTAGAAAACCATAGGTAGCATTCGAAAACACACACACACACATATTAGTAAAGTGTGGTTACATCCTTCCAAAAAGTGGTCCATAAGAAAAATTGGGGCTTGATTGGCCTCCTAATACATAAACGTGTCGACCGTGTTAGCGATCAAAAATGATTTGCTAATTATTTTGATATCACATGATAAATCATTATAAGGTAGAATATTTATTTATAAATCTTAAAAGCTTTGAGACAAGCTCTTAGAACTATATCATTCCAACACATAAATCAAATTGCATTTCAAAATAGACCACAAACTGATTTTTAGCTTTCGGTGGCTAAGTGGTAAAATTATAGGGTTGTGAGCCTCTGAAAGTCAGGGCTTTCGACAGCTAAATCAGATTTTCAAGGGCAAATGAGCCGCCAAAAGTGCAGAAGAGTCGTTTTTACTATGCTGAGTCATCATTTCCAAATGATGATTCTGAGCGACTGGAGAATCATTTTGAGAAACGGGAAGAGGTTTTTTTTATTAACACGTCAAAGAAAAATAACCTCTCTCAATTTTCCTACAGATGTTATATATTGGGAGAATCAAATTCATCTCTGAGCCCTAATTTTTGGATCTCAGAATTTCCCTGTTTGACACATGTTTTGTAAATGAAGATCCCGGGCAAATGAAAATGAATATCAACGAACTGAGAGAGGTTTTTTATCAGAAAAAAAGAATATACAAAATCCTCTTCTTGTTTGTACAAAACTATTTTTATTTGAGAGATATAGGTCAATCTTTGAGCAGTATATTTCCAGAAATTGTTGTCTTTTCTAGCCACCTCACAAATTCGAATTTGAGATAGGAAAAGAGGTTATCAGATCCATCTTTTGAGGATCTTGAGACTGATTTGTAAATATTATTTAAATCCCACAGAGACATAGTTCAGGGGAGGAGAACAGTCTGAGGACTATGGTTCTATTCTTGAAGACTTGTACATTTCATCCTTTGGAGATGTCCATTAATATATCTTGACATCAAGATTCTTTCACTGTGTTACTTAGCTTTCCATTTCTTTTCTTTCCAAGTTTATGTATATTCAATGACAGAAGGTTGTCATCCCATCTCTTCGTTGGTATACTAAACTTAAATACTTTTCTTCTAATGTTTGTTTTAATGCCAGATAGTTGTTATCCTATTGGTGCATTCATAAGCTAAAGTTGCAAGTATTTACCTGTTGGGTCTAGCCATATATTATATGCAATCTTATATATGTTTATGTTGGTGTGAAGAGTATTTTACCTATCATTACTGGCCATCCACATATACTATTGTATATTTATTTATGTTATCATAATAGGTCTTCTCCATGTTTCCACACATTAAGTTAAAACTTTCTGAGTTACATAGTTGAAAGCCTTGGTCTTTCAAGTGACTGATGTATTTCTAAATGGATATGAGTTTATAATGTCATCTGATATGATCCTCTTTTCCTCCACATTATTGATCTTTTTAAAGTTACCAAGCTAACACCCTTCTACAGTCGGGGAGTGATTTCTTGGAGTGATAACAAAATGGCGTTGTTGTCGGGGAACGAAAGTGAAAGAAGAGTTTCCCTGGGAGACCAACATAGATATGTTTCTTGATGGCAGACAAGAGACAGACATAATATTCGACTGTAATCATTTGCTTGGTGACTCCACATTAAAGACTTCACTGGGGAGGATCCGGTTGATAAAAGATGAAGAGGCTAAATTCAAAATCCAAGTATCAGTTCATTAGTTTGCTTCATGAACTGTTGTTGTTTTTTATTAGCTCCTTCATATCTTTCCCTTCAAATGTTAAAAGAATTATCCTCTTTTTTGTATATTATGAGGATTATCAGACTTCTTTTATATTTCCATGTTTAGAAGAAGATTTGCAGCCTGCTTGCATTGTAGATGTTTATTTAGTCATTTTGCCTCGACCTACTCATAAAGATGACCACTATATTTCATTTCCTTCATAGTCTTATCAGCCATGTGATCTTCAAAAAATTAAAATTGTTTCAAAACCCTGTGAGATTTCAACTCCTCTTGCCATAACTTTTGAATATTGTCAGCAACTTGCTATCTCTCATGATAAGCCCACAGTCTTTCAAATCAAAATCAGGAAGAAGATGTTTAAGCCTTTAAAATTTCCTTCTCTTATTCATTCTTATCCTCTTGATATGAATATCTACACCGATTTTCTGGAGAGAATCAAGCTTCAGCTGAAAGACATTTGGAATCCTTTGAAGATTTTATTGATCGTTTTCATATTGATCATGAATATGTGATCATGAGATTTTTCTCTAAATCTTTGATCAGAGATGTTGTTGTTTGGTTTAAGAGTCTGAGAGATGATTCCATCGACTCTTGGATCGAATTCTCTAATGTTTTTGTGAAGCATTTGGGTGAACATAAATCACCAGATTCTTACCTTGTTGATTTCTATGCTTTGGAGAGAGAACAAAATGAAACTTTGTCTACTTTTAATCGAAGATTTTGCAGGATATACATGCTATGCCTTTGGATATTAGGCCCACAGAGACAACTGCCATGATATATTATGTGATGGGACTAGAGTCAAAACTTTCCCTTCTTATGCTAGAAAGGAAATCTTCATCATTAAACATTTTGTTTGAAGATGCTTTAGAGGTGGAGGAAAACATTTGTGCTTCAAGGAGAATCCCAGGGCAGGTTGATTTTGAAAACCATCATCTACTTGAGCCAGCAGAATGTCAGAACATTTCAGATTTTGAATAGGAAGGTAATGATTATGTGGCCGATTTAGAACAGTAGTAGGCAGCTGAAATTGTTTCAGATTGTGAATCGGATTCTTCAACATTGGCAGAGCATTCCAAAGACAGATATTCATGTAAAATTTATGATCGGTTTACAAATTATGTTGAACCTATGATAACTAATGATCGTATAGACAACTACATTTTTAGATCTGACCATAATCTTTGTCAGTCAAACCCTGCTCTATCATCATCTACTGAACACTATTCTGAAGAGAAGGTCATAGTGTTTGATGATCACAAGGTAATCACAAAAGAACAAGAAAGTAATCAATCTTCTAACAGAGGAGCAGTCATAGATATGCATCTTTTTCTTGAAGATCAGGAGTTTTCTGATTTCAATTTCAAATATCCAGTAGTAGCCTTCATAGAATCATACCTTTCAGAAAATTTGAAAGTTTCAAACTTCTTAAGCTTCCACATATTTCCTATTGAGTTTGGTTTTGTGAAAGATTTATATTCACTGATGTTGCATTTCAAAAATTAGGTATTGATCAGTGACAATGATAAAATCATTTCAGTATTAAAATTTCTTGGTATGGCTGCTATGGAAATCATCCTTTACCTAACCAAATCGCAGAGCTGGTTAGGGTAGATAGGATAGGAAATAGGCTCGCTTCCCAAGAATTTTTTTTTCTTTCACTTTACAGCAGATACATTAGTTACCTTGTGTGAATAAAGGCATTCTTGAAGATGTACAAATATCTTTACACGGGTCATGAAAAATTTTCAGAAAGAGGTGAATGGATAACTCTATGCCCAATGGAATGCTGACTCCATGCCCAATGGAATACTAGAGACTAAGTTATGGATTTTATTTTTCCAGGAAAGGCATTAGATATGTGGTTCTTGGAAACCTCGCAGGGAGGTCTCCATCCCAGTTGGAGCTAGATGTTAGTGATAAAAACTAATTTGCTAATTATTTTGATATCACATGATAAATCATTATAAGGTAGAAGATTTATTTATAAATCTTAAAAGCTTTGAGACAAGCTCTTAGAACTATATCATTCCAACACATAAATCAAATTGCATTTCAAAATAGACCAAAAACTGATTTTTAGAGTTCGGTGACCAAGTGGTAAAATTACAGGGTTGTGAGCCACCGAAATTCAGGGCTTTCGGCAGCTAAATCAGATTTTCAAGGGCAAATGAACCGCCGAAAGTGCAGAAGAGTCTATTTTTACTATGTTGAGTGATCATTTTCAAATGATTATTCTGAGAGATTGGAGAATAATTTTGATAAAAGGATGGAGGATTTTGTTACTAACACGTCAAAGAACAATAACCTCTCTCAATTTTCCTACAGGTGTCATAGATTGGGAGAATCGAATTCATCTATGAGCCCTAATTTTTGGATCTCAGAATTTCCCTATTTGACACATGTTTTTGAAATGCAGATCTCAGGCAAATGAAAACGAATATTAAAGAACTGAGAGAGGTTTTTTCTCACAACAAACCAGTATACAAAATCCTATTCTAGTTTGTACACATATGTTTTTATTTTAGAGATATAGGTAAATATTTGAGAAGCATATTTCCATAAATTTTTGTCTTTTCCAACCACCTCACAAAATCGAATTTGAGATAGGAAAAGAGGTTATCAAATCCATATTTTGAGGATCTTGAGACTGATTTGTAAATCTTATTTAAATCCCATAGAGACACAGTTCAGGGGAGGAGAACAGTATGAGGATTGTGGTTCTATTCTTGAAGACTTGTACATTTCATCCTTTGGAGATGTCCATTAATATATCTTGACATTGAGCTTCTTTTACTGTGTTACTTAGTTTTCCATTTCCTTTATTTCCAAGTTTATGTCAATGACAGAAGGTTGTCATCCCATCTCTTTGTTGGTATACTAAACTTAAATACTTTTCTTATGATGTTTGTTGTAATGCCAGATAGTTGTTATCCTATTGGTGCATTCATAAGCTAAAGTTGCAAGTATTTACTTGTTGGGTATGGCCATATATTATATGCAATATCATATATGTTTCTACTGGTGTGAAGACTATTTTACCTATCATTATTGGCCATCCACATATACTATTGTATAGGTATTTCTGTTAGCATAATAGGTCTTCTCCATGTTTCCACACATTAAGTTAAAACTTTTTGAGTTACATAGTTGAAAACCTTGGTCTTTCTAGTGACTGATGTATTTCTAAATGGATATGACTTTATAATGTCATCCAATCTAATCCTTTTTTCCTCCACATTATTGATCTTTTTAAAGTTACCAAGATTACACCCTTCTACAGTCAGGGAGTGATTTCTTGGAGTGATAACAGACCAGATAATATATGTTTCTAGTACAAAAATAGGGTGCCATGGGCTACTCAATCTTGATGCTCATGGTAGCACAACACTGTCTGAGCTACCTTACATAGAATTCTATGAAAATGGCCAGACACACCCCTCGCATGTCTCCTAAGGTGCGATGACACATCATTCTCTGGTGTACGAGGGACTCTCATGGTCATCCCTTCCAAATTCTATCGAGCGCGACGTAGTTCTTCACTGCTACCACCTCCTTCCCTTACTGACGACACCTCCTCTCTACTACTATGATGATATCAACCCCACCCTTCCAGACACTTTGATCCTATATCTGCAAAACATGAAATCGTGTCAATATGCACCCACCCAAAAAAAAAATCATAGATGCCAAAATACCAAAAAAATGGACATGTGTCAAAACTAAAAAACACTCACCTGTGGAGCCCCATGCCTCGCCCAAGGGAAGTGGCAGCTCTGGATCATGACAAAAATCTTTCTCTCCATATGGGAAGTCCTCGATGCTCACAATCTGGCATTTCCACCAGCTAGTAAACCTAACCCCATAATGATCCTGATGTTGTCCCCCTAGTAACCTTTCCATATACTCGACCCAAAACACCATCTGTGGGTCTGAAGGCATTAGATGACCCAACACTATCCAAGGTGCTAGCTAGGGCACTCGCTCCTGGAAAATTGTCATGAGAAGGCATCCATAACCAAACTTCTTCTCCTTAACTTGCTTGCAACAAGTCAGTTGGTTTTTTGTGTTATCAAGGACTCCCTCTCACCAGTTGAAGATTATAGGATCTAAACACATTAGAGCTACCTATATGTCGAACTTGGAATCCAAATGAGGTGCTATGGATTCTGAAGCTCAGGTAATGCAGAAGAGAATGGTATTCAGTGGAAGATCCACAATATCCCATATGGGGATCTGGTCGCTCAACTTAGGACCACCAACCTGATAGTATTCCTCGATATAACGCATGATCAAATGATCATCTCCACCTGATGCATAACCCACTTTCCACATACACCTCGTCGAGATAACCCAGTGCAAAAGTATATTTCATCAATGTCCAGTTGTAGGAATTTTCCCTAGATAATGAATCAATCATGGTCATGTTCCTAGTACTAGACCAGTTGGTCTAGTAACAACTCAAGGGAGCCCAACATTGGGCAGTGGAAGAACTTCAGGAACCCACACTCCCGGAGATCTGCCAAAGTCATATTTTCCCCTTTTGTGGCATATTCATCTACTTCATGCTGCCTTTCCTTCTATTCAATCATTTTTTCCTCATTTTTTGCATCCAGAACACAAGGAAAACATAGACCCATCGGTAAAATTTCCCTCAAAACCGAGCTTTCTCATTAAACCCTCATCCATGGGCACTCGACTGATGACTCACAGAATTTTCCTTGGCCTCTTTGGATTCCCTACAGACGTAAAGCAGGGCCTCGCATAATATCCTCAGCTTATAATGCGAGGCCCCGCTTGACAACACCAAGGTGTTGCATGAGGCCTCCTTGAGATTGGCTCGGACAACTACCCCGTAGACTTACAAACCTCACATTTTGCCATAAAAACCTAAAATCACCAAACAAGGAAATGCATTGGGTCCTTCTAGTACTTACCTAGATCACACTTATTGAAGGGTTGAAGGAAATCTTCACACCAAGTTCAACAAACCTCCTCTTGGATGACAGATTTTCCACACTCCTCTCTTGCAAAGTGAAGAATGACTTTTCTTGAAGGTGATTTTTCCTTTTATAACTTTTTTTGGATAATAAAAAATTCATTTTTCACCATGAGACACAAAAGTGGGTTTTTATTTTTATAGGAGCTTATTTTATTTTTATGCCATTTTTTACTTTAATTGACCTTGGAGTAGGTTACATGTGATTAACAGGGTTCCAGGGACTTTTCTATGAATATGGTGACATCCACTACACCTCAAGTATACATTACTACACTGGAATATAGGGATAGGTTTTTCCTTGCATATTCCTCTTTGCATTATTAACCATCCATACTGCCAGTGTTATGACCTAGGTTCAAACCCAATCGGTTGCAACCTTAGTCACTCCTTTTTCACATTGTAATTGGTTTGGTAGTGCCTACCCTTCATGGGCACCCTAGTTATCACATGAATTGTCATTTGGTGCCCATGTTGTGTTTTCCCGTAGGGACGGGAGCCCTCCTTTAGCCCCGACATGACTTGAAGATTGAGCCTCATTCTCCTCTCTTTATCTATATTCTGGCCACATCCTGTGGGTGTTCCCAATTTTTTTTTATGTTTCTTAATGGTCGCCTATAAATTTGTTTCTCACGTCGTTCCTCATGTCACCACAATGCTATTTACCCATATCTCGCTTACCGCTATGCAGTATCCTTGACCATCCACCTCTTGCATTATTTGTCCTTCGTTTTGCACTCACCTACCCAAGGAGAGAAAAACTGCTAAGAGTGGATCTCACTTTCCAGTACCATTTTCATTTCTCATTGGTTAGGTCAGTTCCATGCACTTGGAAAATAAGGGCATTTTATTAAGCCACTCGTTCTCTCCCACTGAGTATACTTTTAACTCTTTTTTCAGAATCATAAAAGGACACAAAAAATGTATCGAGCTTACTTGCATCATTATTTCATGCTCATTAAACTATGAAGCAGACTGAGCATACTTGTGTCATTATTTCTTGCTCATTAAACCATGAAGGAGACGAAAAATACAAAAAAAAGAAGAAAAAACAGTGGGGTTTTTCACCATTGGTCTATTCTCAAAATGGCAGTGTCAGTCAAGTCTCCCTTGAACATGGCACATTTTTTAGTCCTCATCATATAGTTGGGTTTTCTCTTGCCTAGGAATTGTCTAAATAATATGAGTAAGAGATACTCCTCTGACTGGTTAATCTTCCAATCATCATGGAGAGTGCTTCAATGCCTCCTATGTTGTTGCACTATATTTGTCTAGATCTTGTGTCTTTCTTGCAATTCACCATTATTTCATGCTATATGTTCAAGGGAAGTTTAATCCTGAGTTAGCCATCTACTATTTATTGAATTTATTAATCATCCATCCCCGTGTCAGTTTTACTTTGTTATACTCTCTCTTTACATCATCTCTTAGTGTATGTTTCATGTTGATTGATGGGGGATACATAAAGGCCTTCCTTTGGTGGATCTCTTCCTATAAACTTGTACACATTATCTAGGACAGGGATCCAGGAACTAGCTAGTACCTTGGAGCTTGCAGTCCTCAGTGGAAGGTCTCCTCGTGATCGACAATGAGTTTACATCATTGACTCATGATCGATTGATTCTACAATTGTTTGAAATCAGATCATCTATTCACTCTCGATATATTGTACTAGGTACCTTGGGGTCCATCTTCATCATCAATGGCTTCCCTCACGTTAATGGTATACATCAATGAGTGGTAATTATATGGTTTCTACCATGCTCAACATCAACTCATCTATTCACATGTTGTAGATTTGTACCAATGGGGTTTGAGACAAAGAACTTGGGTTTGGGGCCACATTATTCCTTTACAACATCCCCTCCTAAGTTGCAATGGATTATATCACTTGTATATGAAGGCTTCGGGGGAACTCTCCTTAGTGCTCGTTGTTTTCCTGGCATCTATATGATGTGTTATAGATCCACACTGTATGTGTTGGTGGCTATGATTATGTTCATGACATATATCCACATTGAATTTTTTAGTGGCTATGATTATGTTCTTGACAGTCCCTCCTAAAGAACCTCAACAGAGTCACAAACAAGAACCTCAGAAAATGACATGGATAAGCAAGCAAGATCAGTATAGAAATGAAGAATGCACAATAGCTCTACAAGATAAAAAGAAGAAACATGGTTGGTATGTTGACAGTGGATGTTC